>AWWV01008891.1:0-66863 GCA_001974805.1 Corchorus capsularis
TTAAAAAACATAGATATATTAGAATTTTTAAAATATATTTCTTAAATGACACTGTTTAAACATTATTGTTTTTTTAGTAAATAAACTTTTACACTTATATTCTACTAAAAACTCTATTTTCATTTGATTAAATTCAATATTTTTTATAAATATTTTATTTTAAAAAATTGGAGACTTTTTGCTAGGTCTGAACCCATTTCAATTATAATATAAACTAATAAAAGTATTATTATGAAATTTAAAAGTTAAAATAAGTTGTCTAATCATTAATTATTCATCAGTTTTTAAAACTAATTAAGTTAAAAATTTATTTAGAAGTTAATTATTGTGATTGACCTTTTTCTATTTTTGGAGTGTGTATTAGTAGTTTAATGTATTGGAGTGTCTAACAAGAATTTAAAGTTTTTAAAAATAAGAGGAAGAGTAACATGCAATTATTTCCAAAAAAAAATTAGAGGAGTCAATCGGGCGAGTTGGACGGGTTTAGGGTCATGTGGGTCCAGATCAAATGAATCAGGTAATTTTCTCGGGTCATACGGGTCTCGGCTCATCTGGGTTCAAGTCATTCGGGTCTAGGGTCAGGAGGGGTTGGGTTTTGGCCTAGGATTACTCGGGTTTGGGTTTTTTGGGTTTAGGGCTCGGATCAATTAGGTCAGCCTTGAATTTTTTAATGTTTAATTCTTAAATTTATTTAATATCTTTATTATTCGATTTATTTTACAATCCACTATCAGTGAAGTTTAGCAAACTGCATATACGAGGTTAAAGAGTTGACACGTGTCCCTTCATATATTAATTTTGAATATTAAATACATAATTAATTATGAAGTGGGGTATGTGTTCAAATAAATATTGGTTATATAATATCTAAATTTATGTTATTTCCTTATAGAAAAAATTGTCAAGAAATTACTAATTAATTATTATTATTTATTCATTATGTAAAAAAACTTTATAAATTTATCATAAATTATTCATATAAGTGATTTAGTATTTATTCATATAATTAAACCTACTAATAATCTTATGAGCAAGGCCCTTATTAAGCGCCACATGGCGTTTTTTTCTTTCACAAGTGTCAATTGTTAATCTCCTTTGTTTATTATGTTTGTGAGTTATGTGATATTTAATTTTTTTAGTATTAAATGTATGTTAAATTTCAATTTAAGATTTAATTATTTTGATTGGCAAAAAATGATTTATTTAATTTGAAAAATTAACAACAAAAAAATTAGAAGAGATGAACCCATTAAATAGGTACAAATACCAAACAATACAAAATGCAATGAACTATTGGATTTAAAGGAAAATACAAGCACCAAAATGAATATAAATAGACAATAGTTTTCAGAACAAAACTCACAAGACCAAAGGGAAAAAAAAGTAAGAAAGAAAGGAATAATGGTGGAAACTAATCCGAATCAGTTGTAACCACCAACAACCAATAAACTGAGAGTTGTGCGAGCTTGGAACTGAATACTGCCAGGAATTGTCGATTTTGCCTCTTTGTTGAAACTGATGATCAAGGCAACGCTATCCATGTGCAGACCAATGAAGTTGATGTTGGTATATTCAAAGATTTGGTTGTTGAGGGAGCTCTGTACCTCATAGCAGCTTTCAGGCTTTCAACGCCTCATATCACTCATGTAAATAGAACGCCTCATATTTGCTTTTAAAAAAAATAAAATATAATTGATTTCTTGAGCAAATTTCCTTAGAATAAATAACATCTAAATTACATATTTTAAAATAGTTTTCCTGACGAAACTTATCAAATAGAGTAATTGCTTTTCTTAACTGAATTTTCTTAAAACCACTTATATAATAAATTTTCTTAAAATCACAATTAAATTTGATTTCTTGAAAAGGTTTTCTTAACAAAACTTATTAAATAAAACACCCGCACGCGAAGCGCGGGTTGTCCAACTAGTAATTGTTAATATAATGAAGTTTAGTAAATTTAATCATCATAGGTAAAATTATAATAATAATATAAACAAGTTATATTAACCCGCACTGGCGCTACGAGCATTTTTTATTTAGTGGTGCTTGATTAACTGAGTGAATAGGGATATTAATATAATCAAATATATAAGGACCAAGAACATTTTTTGTTCTAGAGTGGTGCTTGATTTTGATTGATTTACATAAGGTTGCAGTAAAAATGCAATTTAAATGGATTAGTTTTAATTATGTTTCTGGCATAAATCTTTGTAAGCTAAATTTTTAGACATGCAAAATTAAGAAGGTCAAGAACATGTTTTTATTTGTAAGTAATAGGAAGTGCAAAGAGGTAATAAAATATGTTGTTGATTGGATAATAATACTCACATTGAACAAAGGGTGGTTTTAATTCAGAAGGGGAAAAATATTGAACGGTCCATGTTGAAGGAGATACCAATCTAGATGTGTTAGATTCAAATCTACCCTTTGAATATCCACCAAAGTCGACTTGAAACAACAAAACTCCTAGATGTGTAGAATCGATGATCTTCACTAAGCTTGATCTCTTCGTTCGTCGTCCTTAAGCCTTCAATTAGACTTGCAATTGAACACATAAGATCACAAGATTCACAAACAAATAAGCAATCACAACCTAATTGTTTGCTAGGTCTATAAGATTGAAGAACCCTAAGTTTGCTCAAACTAGAACAATTAAGTTAAGATAATCAATTTGGGTGTATAAACCTCAACTTTAAACTCAACTTCACTTTTACAAGAGGTATTGGTGCCCTTATATAGGCACAAAGATAACGCATAACCTACTCTAAACTCTAATTTTCGTCCAAATATAAAGGCTACACAAAAGAACCTTCTAGAAACTATCCAAAAATACAACCAATAGAAAAATAGCTAAGGATTGGACTTAGTCAAACAAGGCCCAACCCAAATAACATCCAAACTTAAAAATAACCTAATCTAAGATAGAATTAAACCCAAACAAAGCAAACTAAAGCTAATGGGCTCATGCCATGATGTCAATCCGGCCATCTAGAATCAATAGCAAGCAAAGTGATGAACTTGTAATTGATTGGTATTTTGTTGCTCAAATCATGATCAAAGCTCTTCAATTGAACTTGAATGGTATTCATGTCATCAAGATGAATTCGAACAAGGCCCATGAGTGCATCCTTGAATCTCTTAGCTCTTGCTCTTGTCATCGGACCTAATGGCATCTTCAATGGATCAAATGGCATCTTCTTGGTGCTTGGAACATGCTCAACGATATCTCCATGATCTTCATGCATCTCCATGCTTCCTTGCAGCCCATGCACATCCTTTCCATGCTCTCCATGCTTGTGTTCAAGTCCATGATAAGTCCTTGGTGCATCATTCCCTCCATGATAAGCCTTGGGCGTATCATTCCCTCCCCCTTGAAGAAGATTTGTCCTCAAATCTTGATTGTATTGCACAATATATGGAAAGCTCTCAATGAATTGGTTTTGCAAAACATTGGGATGGAGTTCAATCCCCCCAATGAATGGCAATCCACTAGGAATTTTCTAACAAAAGTAACCTACGAGCTTCTCTCCTTGCATCAAAACAACTCCAATTCCACACTTAAAAGAGTACTTGTTTGTCTCTCCATCATGTTTCACCTTGTTGTCATATTGCCAAAGTTTCCCATTCGCATACATCCTTGTGTGAAAATAAATTCTCCCTTTAAACATCCCCTTTCACATAGGCACTCAAAGTTCTACTAGCTACCAAACTAAGTGAAGCTAACTCATCACCATCATCAATTGCAGCCCCATTATCTTCCCTTTCATCATCACCATCCCCATTAGAATCACCCTTTTCTTCACTCAAAAGCTTAATGTGAGTCTTAGATGATGAACTTGAAGAATCACTCCTTCTTCACGTACTCCTTTTCCTTGAATGGAATTGTCTCATCTTGCTTGTAAGGAGTTTTCCATGAGCTACTAGATGATGTAAAACTCTCCTTGGTCTAATGAATTTCTTTAGCCAAAGTATCAAAACTTTTCTCCAATTTGTCCATACTTTCCTTTAGCTTTTGATACAAGGTAGCCAAGTCATTGGCCTGATTTTCTCCATCTTCCATTGTACCTACACAAAAGAAAGTTAATAGCAAAAATTCCTCACAAATGTGTGTGTGTATACCTTGTGTGCTCTCGTGTTTGCACTCAACCTATGGTTGCCAACCAGTAATCACTCTTATGCAGACTCCTTATGTCGATTTCCTTCTTCAAACTTGCTGCACAAAAACTCAATCAAACAACACAAATCAACCAAAACAATCAATTAGAAACCCTAGTACCACTTAGATCCAATTTTGTACCACTTGTCTCCAATAGGGTTTCGAAACTGAAATTCATCAAATTAAACTTCAATTCACAGCAAAAGCAACCCAAGAATCTCAATCAAACACTCAATTAGGGTTAATTGCAACCAATTGAATCAATTGCACAAACAAAACCCTAATCCCCAAATAACCTACAAAGTAACCCTAGAATCCAAAATTGCGGCAAACACTACAGATTTTTTTTTTATTTTTTTCAGTATTTTTCCCAGAAAGATCACACTAAAAGAATTCTAAATCTCAAATTTCAAAGCTTTCCGACTTCAAACGAACCCAGAAAAAAAATCATAAGTTTCTGGTGGAATTTTTTTTATTTTTTTGATATTTTTCGATCCAAAAAATCTTCAAAAAACATTTTTAAATGAAATACAAGATAGATTCAATGCTTTAGGGTCTGAGCTTATAGCCCCAGATACCCCTATACCAACACAAAATTCAATAAATACATTAAACCAAACTTCCCAATCTGAGAACGAACAATCTGAAGATAATCAAATTAATAAAATGAATTGGAGAGAACCTAAAAAATTATATTATCCAAAAACAACTGCACCAGACCTCAATATTGAAGAAAAACCAGTTTTTCAAAATAAATATGATGCTAATACTATATATGAATGGAATATTTATGGCATGTCTGAATATAACATTCTCAATTTATTACAACAAATGACAATGGTTTCCAATGTTTATAAAACACAAAATCAAAGTGGTCTAATTAGTGATCAAGCTATAGCCAACCCTTTAGTGGCTGGATTTACTGGTCAACTAAAAGGATGGTGGGATCATGCACTTACTAAAGAACAACATGAAGAAATATTAAAAGCCATCAAAAAAGATGACCAAGGAAGAGTCATTCATGACGATTAAGGAAAAGAAATTCAAGATGCAGTTGCAACTTTGATTTTCTCAATTTCAAAACATTTTATAGGTGATCCATCTCACCTTAAAGATCTATTCAGAATTATTATCAAACTTAAAATGTAAAAAATTAACAGATTTCAAATGGTATAAAGATGTTTTTTTATTTTTTTGTATCACATGGTAAGAGGACTCCAAATCTGAAATTTCAAGTCAATTGGAGTTAAGATTAATCGGCTATGATTTTTCAAACTTTCTGATTTTTTTATTTTTCAAGAAGATGAATAAGATGGATGAAAAACTTGATGAATGATGAATAGAAGGATAGATTTACCGATTGAAGATAACAACCTATGCTCTGATTACCAACTGATACGAATCTAGTTGTGTTAGATTCAAATCTACCCTTTGAAAATCCACCAAAGTCGACTTGAAACACCAAAACTCCTAGATATGTAGAATCGATGATCTTCACTAAGCTTGATCTCTTCGTTCGTCGTCCTTAAGCCTTCAATTAGACCTACAATTGAACACCTAAGATCACAAGGTTCACAAACAATTAAGCAATCACAACCTAATTGTTTGCTAGGACTCTACAAGATTGAAGAACCCTAAGTTTGCTCAAACTAGAACAATGAAGCTAAGATAATCAATTTGGGTGTATAAACCTCAATTTTATTAATCAACTCAACTTCACTTTTACAAGAGGTATTGGTGCCCTTATATAGGCACAAAGATAACGCATAACCTACTCTAAACTCTAATTTTCGTCCAAATATAAAGGCTACACAAAAGAACCTTCTAGAAACTATCCAAAAATACAACCAATAGAAAAATAGCTAAGGATTGGACTTAGTCAAACAAGGCCCAACCCAAATAACTTCCAAACTTAAAAATAAGCTAATCTAAGATAGAATTAAACCCAAACAAAGCAAACTAAAGCTAATGGGCTCATGCCATGATGTCAATCCGGCCATCTAGAATCAATAGCAAGCAAAGTGATGAACTTGTAATTGATTGGTATTTTGTTGCTCAAATCATGATCAAAACTCTTCAATTGAATTTGAATGGTCTTCATGTCATCAAGATGAATTCGAACAAGGCCCATGAGTGCATCCTTGAATCTCTTAGCTCTTGCTCTTGTCATCGAACCTAATGGCATCTTCTTGGTGCTTGGAACATGCTCAACGATATCTCCATGATCTTCATGCATCTCCATGCTTCCTTGCAGCCCATGCACATCCTTTCCATGCTCTCCATGCTTGTCTTCAAGTCCATGATAAGTCCTTGACGCATCATTCCCTCCATGTTAAGCCTTGGGCGCATCAGAAGGGATGGAGACGGAGAAGAAAGAGGAAAGAGATATGAAGGTGAAAACAGAGGGGAGTGATGGAAATGTTTGATTTTTGGCAAACCTAAAGATTGATCAACACCGAGGAGTTGAAAGGAAGCAGCAACTGAGTCGGTGAAAGGAAAAAAGAAAACAGTGAGAGAAACATTAATTAAAAGTAATTAAGGGTTTAGGGTTTAGAAGCAATTAATTAAAAGCCTTATACATTAATTAAAAACAATTAAGGAAGGGAAATGTGTAATTACAAAAAAGGGTAGAAGGAAAAGGAATGGAGGAAACTCATAGAGGGGTTTTTTAGTCATCCGAAAAGTGAGAAAAGACCAAAAATAGCCAAAAGGTGGCACCACATTAATTCTCAATTTGACCTTTTAGTAATTTCCATGATAATTAAAAATAATATATAGTGTGTATATATATATATATATTATTGAATAAATGATAATTTAGAATTGTTAAAATCATAACAATGTGGATTTATTGAATAAAACATAATTTTAGTTTATAATATTATTCGGTTATCCGGGTTAACTTCCTGGGTCATTCGGGTTATAGGTTTGTCGGGTTTGGATAGGATGGGTTCGGATCATTTACTTTCTCTGGTAAAATCGGATTTAGTCCGGTTGAGCAAGATATCGAGTTTGGATCAGGTTTTGACAGCTCTACTTATAATTAATTTCAATTAGTATTTTAATTTTCTTTTAATTTAAACACGATGGTTCACGTGCAACGCACGTGGAGGTGAAGACTAGTAAAAAAGTACTTAAACTTTGCTAAATACCCCAAAACTTTATGGCATACATATATATAACTATATATATTGTTAAAAATATATTTATTTTTGTGATGTGGGAGAGAAAAACATATTTTAATTATTTATGGATACTTCTTAATTAAAAAGTGATGGATATGAGGGAAAAAATGCTTACCTCTTTGGGTGCAAAAATAATCAAGTGTCTATACTTTGATGCTCTGATCGATCCTTCTTCTTACAAAATTAAAAAGGAAAAAAAAATAAAGTTAGGAAAAACATAATCATTTCTTCCAAGAAAGTGAGCACTACATTCTGATATTCAACTCCCACCTCCTTTGTGTCCCAAGAAAGCTCCTGTATTTCTGTCTCTTTTGTTAATTTCTCTCTCGAGTTTTTATGCTCATCATCATCTCAAAATTTATTAATTTCCTCTCTTAATTCTCTTGATATTCAAACATCAGTTTGTTACTGAGAATTCTTAAAATCATAGATAGAGATGAATTGATACACTCCAAACTCTTTGGATCCTTATTTTGGGTTAATGGAGGCAATTAATTAGGGACAAATTCGATTGGCTTAACTAACAATCCAATGACTGCAAATTAACAATGCATAAATCTTTTTGGATCAAAAAAAAAAATTAACAATACTCCTATATATAAGTTGCATGTGTTACAAGGGAGATGTTTCAAATTCTAGGTCGGCTGAAATTCCCAACTTACCCTTTAAAGGATCAATGGCAATTTTTCGACCACCACTGATGTGTCACATAATCCAAGTAACGGTGGGGAAATTACACTAATTAAATTGTGTACATGGATAGAATTAAAAGTTACTGTCATGTTACTTTTTAATTTGTTCACACCCCTTAAAATTACATATTTACCCTACTTTGAAATCTCAAAATTCATTAAATATGATACCCCCTCCGTCCCTTTTTATCTGTCGGCAATAATCAATTTGTACATAGCAAGGAAAGTAGTTTAATTGATAAATTTGAGAAGCTTTTTGACTTAATTTCCTACATTACCCCTGCAATTAAGATTATATGCTCTTTTATTTTGTATTCAACCACATTCCAATTTTCCATACACTCTAAATAAGATTAATTTTGGAAACAAGTTGTTTATACCTCAATTTACAATTGAAGGTAAATTGGTCTTCACATAAATATTGTTAAAATGTGTGGTCAGGATTTAATCAAAATCTTGATGAAACTTAGTTTCTACACCAAACTGATTCTGTCAGAATTAGGAAAATCTTGCAATTAATTAAATAAGGGTCAAAATTAATAATTAAATTAATTAATAATAATTATTTTTGGAATAATTATTATTAATTATTCCTAGTATGCCGCCCCTACCTATGGGATGTGGTGTAACAGGCTTCAAGGGTGCAGCTTCCTTAGATACAGCAGCCTCATAGTGCAGGCAGAGAGTAAGGAAGGGAGTTGTATGCTACCTGACCATGCAAGTAGGAGATATACCATGGAGTAAAATAATCTAAGTCTTTCCCATACCCAGGGAAGGCCGCCCTAGTCATAGGATGCAGCCTCTTCACCCCTTGCACTGAGGAGGCAGGGAGAAACATTCACTGAACTAAGGGAGGTGTGAGATATTATCACTCACCACCTTCATACCTGACCACCCTAGTATAGTGGTCAAGCCGTCCAGCTAGTAGTACTCCCCCGAGAGGCAAACTTGCATTTTGTTCATTCAAGGACAAAAAGGGAAGATCAAAGCAATTGAGCTAGCTAGGGGGTGCGGCTCCAAAAAGGGTTTCATCATGATGTCCCTTGATACATGTAGGTCATCTTGGTGAAGTTTCGTCTCAAACAGACTTCGTATGAAAAACTTATGCAAGTTTTTCAGTTAAGGACAATTTGGGGTGTCAAACAAACTTCTCTATGCTAGAGAGTTCGGTTTTACTTAGAATTTTTCCCATAGCTTCATGGGGATAATCTAAGTCTACTGGTGGAAGATCAGCTTCGTTGGACTTAGAATGAAAAACTTAAGCTAGTTTTTCATTTAAGGACAACTCAGGGAGAGAAACCTAGTTCACCATCAAGAGGAGCTCGGTTTTACTTAGAATTTTTTCCATAGTCTTGTGGAGATAGTCTAAGTCCCTTGGCAAAATTTCAGCTCATTCAGATTTAGAATGAAAAACTTATGCTAGTTTTTCATTTAAGGACAGTTTGAGGTGTGAAGTCTAGTTTGCTATGAAAGGAGGCTCTGATCAGGCCAATATTTTTACCACGGTCTATGGCTGGTATAAGAACCCTACTGGTGAAGTTTGGGTTCAATCCAAGCTCTTTTGCAACTTTTACATCCTTTTCAGTTAAGGACAAAGTGGCTTTATCACCCCGATTTAGCCATGGTTCTTAGGTAAAAGATATTTTTATGATTTGAAGAGCTAAATATGGCTAAGTATGAGTAATTTCGTGGCTAGGGTGTTAATTTCCATGACCCATGGTCACCTCTTAGCCAATCAAGTGCTCGTTGGAGGTGACAGACACTACACCTGATACAGCAGCTGCACCTATACACTAGGGGATGTTACCTAGTACCTCATGCTACCTGGTACCATGAGGAGGGAAATCGCCTATTATGCTATAGGGGACGCCTCACTCGCCTCTCCTCACCCTCCTATCACATGCTGCAGCAATCAGAGGGAGAAGGAAGCTTCACTGCACATTCCTGGAAGTTTCCTCCGACCAATCAGAAGAGTTCGCCTTCCTCAACAAGTAAAACCCACCAGATTTCAAGCCCATGTTGCCCCCTATATAAAGGAACTAGTTCTAGAGTTTCAAATAAAGTTCTACACTTCACAAACTTGCTCCGCGCAAAAAAACCAAGCTTCGTGCTTATTTTCTCTCAGGCTCTGCGTCTTTTTCTCTTGTTCATCACGAGTTCTTACTCAATCTTTATATTTTTCTTGTTTCAATCTTGTCTACGGACAAAAAAAACACTATACTCTTGTTTCTCTCTCAGAAATAAAAATCAAATTCCCTTTTTCTCTCAATTTCAATCTCAATCAATCACAGCTCTTGAAGCGCTCTTTTTTAGGAAGTCTTACTCTTGTGGATCCAATGATTTAAATGCTCCGGTGTGACTTTGATCCAGTCCCCACAAATCGCTCTGATCTTTTAATCTGCTGCTCCCCCTAGATCTTTTAATCTGCTGCGCTTTTCACCAGATCTTGTTGTTTACTTTCTCTTTGTCAATTTCAGCAAATTGACTGGCATGCCCCTATGCTGTCATTAAGTAGTTTTCGTAGAAACTCTCCAAAGAGATTTTTGGCGCAACACAAGTTACTCCCTCTGTCCCAATATATAAGTCCCTTTTAACTATATCATCAAGATTAAGAAAGGTAGTTATGGTTCAAAATTTATGTATTTTTACCTTGTTCTTCTATTTTTGCCCTTATTCTCTTTCTTCCCAGTCACTCTCTTTCCCCATATTAACTCTCTTAACTACCATTACCACTTGCAAGGGTAGCTTTGGAAATAACTAATGAATATGCATTGGATTTGATAAAAGGACTTATAAATTGGGACAAAAAAAAGCTTCTAGAAGGAGACTTATATTTAGGGATAGAGGGAGTATCTTATATCTAAAAACGACAGATAAAAAGAGACAAGGAAAACTGACAAATAAAAAGGGGCGAAGGGAGTAATTAATAAGACTAAATTACACCAACTAAATTTATGGCAATTTGGTAAAGTTAAGTAAAATTTGTATAAAATTTAATAAATAACTACTTTTCATAAACAAATAAATTAGTTAAATTGGATAATTAAAAAGGAACAGAGAAGTATTAGTTGTTTGAACTACATGGATAAATCTATGGTCATGGGTGATTGTAAGGTCAAAGGACATAAGCAAGGCAACAAAAAAGACTATTGCTTAATGATCCATCTTGATATCCCAGATTTTGATGGATTGATCCTGTCCTCCACTGATCAATTTGCCAGAATAGTACTCAGAAGCACAACCACCTTCATCTTCATGGGCACTGATCCTGTGCTTGCAAGCACCTTCTTCACTTGTACACACAATACCATCCCTTGCTGTCGTGCAAGTTTTTCCAAACCACTAGCCTCCAACCGCTCAATCAATATATCTTCATAAGTGCATTTGCCTAAATTTATTTTTGCAAAACTGAAGCTAAGCACTAACATCTGTAATTCAAAATAGGTAAAATAACAAATACCATACCTCATTAAGCCGCTCAGCATCGTGCATCTTTTGAAGCATCCAACCATATTCCACCATGTAGGAGCAAAACTTTGTTTTGATTTAGAGGAGAAAAATACTAAACAAACACAAGAAACTTTTTATTGAATCGAACAACTCAACTCACACAGGAACAAGAACAATTTTAGTGGAGACTCCAACACACAAACATAATTTTCTTGACTAACCCTAACTGGGTTTCACCAGAGGCATCATTTGAGCAAATTCCCAAGTCTCACACAACATGGTGCTTTTTTTGAACCTCACCTAAACCTGGAGCTTCTTTGAGTCTCACCTAAACCCTAAACATAACACCCTATTTATACTAGAAAATACTAAAACCCTAATGGACCCACTAAATAAAATAACTCTTAATTCAAATATTAAATCCAACTAAATAATAAAATACCCAAAATATTATTGGGCTTGGTTTAACTCCAACATAGCCTCCCTTAAACCAAGCTCTTCATGATCCATGAACCAATTCCATCAATCACCAGGATCTTCTTCATGATCCATGAACCAATTCCATCAATCGTCAGAATCTTCAATGCAATTGTTGTCGCCGTAGTCGAATCATGCAGCATCTTCTTCTTACAGTCAAATTGGATCTTCATCTTCACACGAGAAACTACTTCATTTTCAAACTTGACAAACTGTTTCTTAGTTTCAAAGAATTGATCCATGTTCACCCATTCATCATAAAAGAAATCAGCTCCAAATTCTTTCATGTTTTGTCCTTCATCAAAAAATTCCATACCAGTAAATCCAGGGTTCAAAATTTTCTCAATCCCCAAGAAATCAACAATTTCTGTTTCAACCTGATCCAAACTAAAAACTTCAACCAACTCATCATCAATTGAATTTTCTTCATCACCCACATGTGCAATTATATCAACCACGGTATCTTCAAAAAACTGCTTTTGCAAACAAACCATAAAGATCAATTTTTGACAATCTAAAAATTTCAGCAGAAAATTTCGCATCCAAATCAGAATCCCACAAACCTTCAAACTCAATTTTTGGCAATCTCAAGACTTCAGCAGTAAACTTTGCATCAAAACTAGAATCCCACAAAACAAGATCTCCAACCTCGATTTTTGATAATCGAGAGATTTCTTCCTCAAATATTTTTTCCTTCCCATAAACAAATTTTGCATCCATATTACAAGTTTGATCTGAATAGGTTCGAATCAAAATATCCCAGGCCTCTTTTGACGACTTCGCATTATAAATCTCATCAAAAACTGACAATCCAACACTCAAATTCATTCGAATAAAGGTAAGAGCCAAACGATCTTTATAATGAAGACTTAACAATTCTTCCTTCTGCGCTTCTGTCAAAACATCTGTATCAGCTGGTATAACAAACCCCTTTTCAACTACATCCGAACGATATACCGCTTTCAGATAATTATGCATCATAGCAGCCCATTCGTGAAACAAATTTTTTCCATCAAAGTTGATGGAGATTCCCTGCACAAACTGCATCTATAATTTCTTTTCTCTTCTCCTCCCCAATCAAAATCTCCACACCACCCAGGACGTAACCTTGGCTATTGATACCAATTGTAGGAGCAAAACTTTGTTTTGATTGAGAGGAGAAATATACTAAACAAACACAATGAACTTTTTATTGAATTGAAGAACTCAACTCACACAAGAACAAGAACAATTTTAATGGAGGCTCCAACACACAAACATAATTTTCTTGACTAACCCTAACTGGGTTTCACCAGAGGCATCCTTTGGGCAAATTCCCAAGCCTCACACAACATGGAGCTTTTTTTGAACCTCGCCTAAACCTGGAGCTTCTTTGAGTCTCACCTAAAACCCAAAACATAACACCCTATTTATACTAGAAAATACTAAAACCCTAATGGACCCACTAAATAAAATAACTCTTGATTAAAATATTAAATCCAACTAAATAACAAAATACCCAAAATATTATTGGGATTGGTTTAACTCCAACACACCAACATCTTATTTTCAGCCTTGGCATTTTTAGCTTTAATAGTCATTTGTTCCAGTTGAGCTTTCAGTTCCTTCTGCTCACTCATCACCAATTCAAATGCTTTAATCTTTTCTTCTAAATCCTTCTTTAGTTGACAGCATTCATCCCTGCCCAAATAAACGCAACATTTTGTATTCCATTCACCGCAATTTTCAAATCTAAAAAAACTATCTCACTTGCAGGGAAGAACACAACCAAACCTTGTTTCAGTCAACTCCTTCTCCAATTCAGCAATTGCCGTTTCTTTCTCTTGTAGAGAAGCTTTTAGAGCTCTGGACTCAGCTACTTCCACAACTAGTTGCTCAGATAATCTTGATTGAGCTTTGTAGCATTGCTCAAGCTCCCCTCCCAAATTTTCAGCTTTCTCTTTCCATTCAGAGCCCTATAACAAAATCCACCAATTACCCAACATTTCATACTCTCTATTCCAAATTTCGGGTTATCTACATATACCCACATTTGGTTCAGGATATTTTTAAGGATTGTGTAGGAAATGGAATATTCCCACGTTTGGTTCATTTAAAATCCTTGTAATTGGGATGGATTCCCACCACATTCCCACTTCTATTTTTTTTGGCACATCCACCACATTCCCACTTCAAACCATGGTAGGTAATCTTACATAATTGGGAATCCCATCCCCATTGGTAATGTTTGATACCGACAACAAAACATCAGCTATTTATTCAATCCCTTATTCCAAATCCACCTGTTTCCTTCTACCAAAAAAATAAATCCACATGTTTTTAAAACTTTCAACATGGTAAGCTCCTCTGTCTATATTGAGATATTAAAAAAAGTTCAACAATTTAATACATTGTCAACTATCACAATGAACCAAAAACAGAAACCTAGGAGATGATTGGCTGGATAAGAGGAATATAAGTAGGAGCATGGGCTCCTTCTTCCACTAAATGTCGTTTCTTTAGCGCCTTCAAACCGTGCCTTGTAGCTTACCTCGCTACATCCTCTTGCCACCTGAACAAATTTCGACATCATTTTGTTTTTTGTAACATTATAGTAATAACATCGGACATATAAAAATTTATACAAAAAAGGAGAACCAATCCAATTAAGACGAACCCAATTTACGAAAATTAATTTCTTTGCTAGGAAAAATACACTACTAGAAAACACACTTTTCGTAACGACATTTAGCAACGACTGAAAAATTTCGTTGCTAAATATTGAGTATTGGCAGCAACCTTTAAAAGTCATTGCCAAATATTGTTTTATCGCAACGATTTTTAAAAGTCGTTGCCCAATCTACATTAGGCAGTACCATACGTAACGACATTTTTGTCGTTGCGAATGCTAATATCATTCGCAACGACAAAAACAAAATCGCTGCTAAATCTTACCCTTTTTACAATGACTTCTATTAGTTGTTGCGAATTCATAGTCTTTTCGCAACAACTTTTGTTAGTCGTTGCTTAATATATTTTACAAATTGATTTTTGCAGCGACCTTGAAAGTCGTTACAAAAAACATGATTACTTTTGAAACGACAGATTAAGTCGTTGCGAAATCTTAATGTTGGAGTGGAAAGGAGCTAAGTCGAATTTTTATGTTGAAACAAAGGATCGAATTGTGAGGGGTTTGGAAGGCACGTAATAGATTGCAGAGCTTTGGGGGATTCAACAGGGTCTTATTTTGACAAAGAATCGTAATATTATGAAGTTGATTGTGGAACTGGATGCAAATATAGTTGTTCAGTTTTTGCGAAATGGTGTGATTGACTCGCACCCTTGTCATACTCTTATTGATGATTGTTTAGAGTTGCTTAAAGGGAATTGGGTTGTTGATGTCAGACACATTTTCAGAGAAGGTAATCGTTGTGCAGATAGACTTGCGGATTTAGCTCATTCAACACCTGATGGAGTTAGCTATTATGATGAACCCTCGACTCCTCTCTTGCCTTTACTTGTGGAGAATCAAGAGGGTATAGGTGTTTTGCGTTCTTAGTGCTTCTTTAGTTTATTGTTCTTCTTTAGCAAAAAACAAAGAATCGAATTGGAATTGGGTTTTGGGCAAAGAGATTTAATTTGGAGTTGAGATTTAGGAATATCTATCTATACTATATTATACACAAGCATGAATAAAACTTTTGAATTAATGATTATACTCTTATTTTTCAAATATATTTCTTAAATGATATTGTTTAAGTTAACAAAAAAAATGATATTGTTTAAAATATTATAGTTTTACTTTACTACAAATTCTATTTTTATTTAATTAAATCTAATATCTTTATAATTATTTTATTTTTAATATTTTACCATTTTAATAAAAAAAACTTAGATATATTAGAATTTTTTAATATATTTCTTAAATGCCAATGTTTAAACTTTTACAGTTTTATTTTACTATAAACTCTTTTTCATTATTTTCTAAAAAAAAAACTCTATTTCATTTAATTAATTTCCATATTTTTATAATTATTTTATTTTTACTATATTAATTTATAAAAATTATTGTGATTGACTTCTTTCTATTTGATAGTTTAATTTATTGTGATTAAAATTTATTATTTCCCTTCAACATTTAGATTAAAAGGGAGATTGGTAACGTGCAATTATTTCATTTGACTTATAATTAATTTAAAAAAATTATTACTAGATAAATGTAACCCTTGCTAATGTTGCAGGTTTAATTTGCTATTTTACTTTGTTAATATTTTACTTTAAGTGGGGTAATTCCTTTTGTTCCTTTCATAATAAGACCCTATGTATATCCAAATTATTACATCAATATTTGTAATGTCCATCAATTTAAATTTCATAAAACTCAAAAGTTATATGAGTTTATAACATTGATTCAATGTACAAACGTCAAAATTAATTTGACGAATATATGAATGGACAAAATACAATTAGAAGAATTTAAATCAACTCATTATTTTTAAAAATACTAGTTGGACAGCCCGCGCTTCACATGCGGGTGTTCTATTTGATAATTCTTCTTAAGAAAACCCTTTTAAGAAATCGAATTTAGATGTGATTTTAAGAAAATTCAGTTAAGAAAAGCAATTTATAAGTGCTTTTAAGAAATTTTGCTTATGAAATAAATCATCAGTTAAGATATAAGGATCATAAAAGATGATAAGATTCATTTTTTGCTTAATTATGTCTTCACACATGCATTGTTTTTGGGGTGTAAATATGTATATTTGGGTTAACTTCTTTGACCGGTTAAAATAAATCTAGACTTAAAGAGATATTAATACATTGAATCAATTATAATCACCTAAACTAATAAATGAAAATAAAAATTTAAATAACCGGTTTTCAAATTTCAGCTGGACCCCACATTTGGAATTAATAATGAGTAAATTTGCTTATTGATAAAGTCATAAACACTTTCTTCCAAAAAAAAAATCATAAACACACATAATAATAGAGCAAACATCACCTATTTAATGAACACAAACATAGTAAACAAAGCATTAGAAAATTTACAATTGACACTTGTCAAAGAAACAAAACGCCAAATAGCGCTCAATGAGGGTCTTACACATAAAATTAATAGTAGGTATAATAATATGTTTTATTTACAAAATTTTCGAATTAAGAGGAGATAGCATATGACATGATGTAGACACCCATTTTTGCCCCGTATACTTTAAATTAAAATATATTGTCTCCTAAATTTGCCTTAGGGTCTGTCAAGGGCATTTTGGTCCGTTGTTGGTTTAGATTAGAATTTACTCATTGGTAGGCCACATTCCTAATTTAAGAAAAAGCCAAGAGAAATTCTCCTTAGCATTATTTACATATTACGATTGCATCTTACATATTTCATAATTCACTTTAGCTTGCATTAGTTTATTTCTTATCATATTTGCATTGCTTGACAAAAAATTTTAATTAAGTGTATAGGCTAAGAACTCTTTTGATTGAATTGTTGCTTATAGACTTGGCCACTTTTGCTTACTTAGTTTATGTTCGGCTTGCATGTGAACATTTTAGATTTGGACTTGCATTTGGGCTTGAGGGAATTAGAATCATTTATTGACATTTTAAAAAAAAAAAAAAAAAAAGGAGTCTACAATTTGAATAAGCTACAGATGCACAAAAGTAGAAATCCAACACCAAAAGAATCTCACTACTTGTACATTTAGTTTACAGCCTTTAGAAGATACAGAATAAAGAGAATTTTTATTTCACAAATTAGTACTTCACCAAAATCTTGCACCCACCCAAGCAAGTCGGCATCATTATGCCATCTTCTTGTGTTTCTCCTTGAAAATCAGGTCCCTTACACAATGGGAGTGAGCTGCAGAAATTGGCTAAAAATATGTCCCCAGGCTTAAGACATAGACACCATTGATTGGTGACATGTTGATCTCCAAACAAATGACATATAGAACAAGAAAGCAAGAAAGAGAAGACACCCAAACAACAAAGAAGCAGCAAAGAAAGAGCAAACAGAACAAGAGAATAGTTTCATAGAATTCAGGGCAGCAAGCATGCAATGATAAGATTCAAGAACCTAGGGAAGTTCCAATATATGCATTGGCTTAGGATCCGAGAAATGAGATGAAAACTCAAGTCTCAAAAACTCCAACCATGCCAAAAGAGCCACAACAGCAAAGAAACAAGCAAGCAATTATCAGATGCCTTAAGCAATATGCAGGAGTCAAAACAGCAAGTTAAAAAAGCGATGAATAAAGTGCAACGCAGCAAGATTAAATGACAATGACTCAATGCATAATGGAATGTGCGTTTCACCAGAATACAGGGGCAACTTCATCAATTGACAGGATCATCACAGCAGGCCAGTTGTCAAGGCAAGGAAAAACAATAAAGGAGCAGTGACACAAAATGAGATGGTATGAAATAAAGGTTGATCAATAAGCCATAAGTGGGATCACAATGCAGTATGAAAATGGGCAGAGTCACCCAAAAAGGAACAAGACAAGCATTTCAGAATAGAGCAAACATGAGCAAACACAAGGAGAGATCACAAAGTCAGCAAATGGAAATGGGGCAATGTACATGTTCAACAACGAAATGACACACAATTCAACCCAACAAAGTCACAAGCCAACACCAAAGCCAGAAGCAACCATCACAACTAATCCAGGGTCAAAGTAAAGTTAATAGTCAGCCAACCGTAGAGAGTTAAGAGGAAAGGATTACCTGTCACAATGTCGGGATATCATTGGTCCTAAAATCCATGGTGGCAGCTTGTTCAGCCACCTCAGCAAATAGAAGACAATCCATAAGAAGACAACATGTGATAAAGTGGAGCAAAATAAAAAGCAGATAAAGAAAGAGGGACTGGAAAGGAAATAGCTCACCTAAAATATGATCACCTCATCCATCCCCATTCTCAGAAGAATCCAGCGTAAGGAGATGCAATGCACCCAACAGAGTCAATAGCCACAGGACGAATAGTCAACAAGGCAACAACTAAATGGAAGCTAGGAATTTCACAAGTCAAGCAATCCAAGGGCCAAATGGTAACGAACCAGAGGAAGACAAAAAGGGCTCACCACAAAGATGATAACAAGCACCGCAGTAGATAAAGTAGATAAAATTGACAAGGGAAAGACACAAGGGAAAATGAGTTACTGAGGGGAAGGAGAGCCTGGCCAGCTCATTGTACCAACCCAAAATCGTCGAGGGATGGAAAACCAGTAGTAAATGAGTAGAAACCAATGACTCATCACTACAGCTCAGCAAAGGAGACGCTCGATCCTTATCCGAGAAGTTGAACCTACACCATAAAGGAACGAAAAATAGTAAGTACCATGGGGAGAAAGGGGAGAGGGAGATAACTAATAGAAAGCTCAAAAAATTCTAGGGGGAAAAAACTTTGAGAGGGAGAAACTCTGCCATTTTTGAACAAGGCTTTTAGATCAAACTTTGGGGTTTTTTCGTGGGAAAAAGGTTTTGTTTCGAGGATTAAGACTATGGAGTTCGAGTAAAGGGTAGAGTAGTTCAATATAGGAGGAAATTGAGGGCATTTCATTGATTGGTTCACCAGATTTTGGGATCTCTAGGTTCGGCTATATTTCATTTATGTAAAAAGTTTGATCTTTCGGGTCATGGAAGGGAAATGGGAAGAAAAGGTTTCGTTTTGGTGTTTGAGAAGTTGATTGAAGCCGAAAAGCAAGGTTTCAGAACCAAACAGAGGCAGTTCATAGAGAAAGAAGAGAAGCGAGGCAAAGAAGAAGAAAGGGAAGAAGGAGGTGAGTCACATACCCAAAGTTGGAGGCCATCCAGCGATGAAGCTTTGAGATCGGTGGTGAAGGAATCACTTCGGGTAAGCTTAGATTTGATGATTTTCCGGGAGATTTAGAAGAAACGAAGGCAATAGCTAAACTCAGGAGGTTGAGACGAACGGGTCTGCAACTTTTGAGCTCAATCCGAGCTCCAACGAACGTCCGACATGGTGGCCCATGGCGGTCCGGTCGGCGGCTGCGATTTCAGGCAAGGCTAGGGGTGGCGGCTAGGGTTTCAGACGGAGGAAGCGTTTGAAGAAGAATACATGAGTTGAGCTTTTATAGTCCGTACACTCCGTATACGGCACCGTTTCATCTTTAAACGAGGAAGAATCAACAAAGTCAGGTATGAGTTCTTATCTTGCTTCGATTTAGTCCCTAATTCGATGCATTCGAGTTACATCTAGTTCAAATCGGTCCTGAAGTTGGTTAGAGTTAGCAATTAGGTCCTTGACAGTGGTAGAACAAGTCAACTAAGCCCTCAATTTAAAAATAATCTAGGGATTTGTTTTATTAATCATTTGGAAAAATCAAAAATATGTATGAGACAAAGTAGGTTGCATCCATGATCATGCATTTTTTAAAATTCCTTTAAATGTTGTTAATATTATGTTCATGAAAGAAAATTAAATTGACTCCGATGATGGAATAATCGGTTGGAATGTAGACAGTGTTTGTTTGTTTCAATCGAGTTTCCTAGGCTTGAAACATTTAAATAGGGGTCTTACCAATCAAGTGGAAGGCACCCAAATAGTGTTTCTCGTATAATCACACGGTAAACACTTTTGAAACCCAAATTTATGCATCATATGCATCCATAATTCAGTCAAGAATTTAGTTCAAGGCCAAGAAAGAAAAGAGTAAACAGTAATTAGTTCAATTCTGAGAAATTAAGCTAAAGAGTAGGAGAAAAGAGTAATCAGTAAGTTGGCTTAATTCAAGGTAATTAAGCTAAAAGAAGTAAAGAAAGAGTAACAGTAGATCAATTTAATTCAGAGTAATTAAACTAAAAAGAGTAAAAGAAAGAGTAAACAGAAAAATCAAGAGTAAAAGTAAAAGAAATAATCAGTAGAAGGGAGTAAAAGTAAAAGAAGTAATCAGTAACAATAAAAGAGTAAAAGTAAAAGAAGTAATCAGTAACAGTAAAAGAAGAAGTAAAAGAAGTAATCAGTAGAAGGGAGTAAAAGTAAAAGAAGTAATCAGTAACAGTAAAAGAGTAAAAGTAAAAGAAGTAATCAGCAAAGTGAAGTAAAAGTAAAAGAAGTAATCAGCAAAGTGAAGTAAAAGTAAAAAAAAAAAATCAGCAGAATGAAGTAAAGTAAGAGAAGTAATCAGAAGAGTAATAGTAAAAGAAGTAATCAGAGAAACAGAAAAATCAAGAGTAAAAGTAAAAGAAGTAATTGGAAAAAAGGAGTAAAAGTAAGAAGTAATCTGTAAATTGGTAATTAAAAGTAAAACTAAAAGGAGTCATCAGTAATGGGTTTAATTCAGAGTAATTAAACTAAGAAGTAAAAGAATGACTAAACGGTAGTAATTAGCTTAATTCAGAGTAATTAAGTTAATCGAGAAGTAAAAAGAGAAATCAGTAGTAATTCAGAGGAAATTAATCAAGAAGTAAAAGGAGTAAACAGCAGTAATTAGCTTAATTCAGAGTAATTAAGCTAATCAAGAAGTAAAGGGAGTAAATAGTAGTAATCAGCTTAATTCGGGGTAATTGAGTCAGTAGTAAGACAATGGGTTAACATTAAAAATCTTTAAATGTAGCATAAATAGACTTAAGCACCAAGGATAATGACAACCAACGGTGGAAACCAACAGTTAGTTCTAGACTAGTCAGTGTCGTCATTTCGACAGGCGTTGTGGGGGTGCTAATCCTTCCCCACGCGTGCCCGACTCCCGGATCATAGAACTCTGATTAAGCAGACTTTATTAGGTTTAGTACTACCTTCGCCAAGCTTAGGTTAATATTAAACTTCATAATTGGATAGGTGGCTAATCACACCTAGGTAAAAAAAAGATTAATGGCGACTCCCGTAGAATCTAATAGTTCCCCCCAAGTCGTTCAAACGGCAGGGACCAAACCCCCCGTGGCCCGCACGTTGCGACACATGAGCAGATGGCATAGAGGCATCCATAATAGCCTTCCTTTATGTACAAAATTAATAGTATGTTTAATATGTAAAAAATTTTTATATTAATTTAATTTAAACACGTTGTGGTTGCACATGAAAGTTAAGAATACTAAGATAAAAGAGGCAAAAGTGTTCTTTCTTCACTTGTTGCACGAAATTTCCGGTTGAGTTTGTGAAATGGATTCAAGGGTATTTCAGCCAATTTAAGTTTCGATTCTTTTAAGGTTCCCAATTAATTAAAAAATTCAATAATTCTAGTAACTTTTGAAACTACAAGCTAGCTCAAATGAGAAAGAATTATGCTGACTATATTCATCCTCCATTACATGGAGTTTTTTTTTTTTTAACCAAGGGTATCTCTAGTATCTTTGGGTATGAGACTAATCGCTCTCGGAACAAGAGCGTGAAGGTTAAAACACTCCAATCAAATTTGTTTCTGGAAGATCAAATTAGTGTGCTCTCACCCTTCCCGGGTGAAGGCCACTTAGCACCTCAAACAATCAGTTGTTGATAATAGGCAAAATGCTCAATTTGGGGCCAAACGTTTGCCGTGATGCTCGATTTGGGACTAAACATTTCAATTGCATCAATAAAGGGCCAAACTTTTTCGGGACTGTTCAATATTGGGCTTTTTTGGATGGAAAACGGGAGGTGTATTACACTCGCCGTTTACATGCCTGTGAGGCCATTTTTTTGCCACATGGACTTGATTAGCCACGTGTAATACACGTGGCTTTTAAAAAAAATTAAAAAAAATCTATTTTTGATTTTTCCCTTTAACGGATAAACTTGAATAACAAAAAAAAATAAAATTCCTCCAAAAATAAAAATCTAGCAAAATCTTCCTCGTTCTGTGAAGCTTCAATGCTTCATGAATCTGTGAATGCACCTTCCCAATCTCTGTATCCATGGTGACCAAGCTAACACAATCTCCATTGACCACAGTTGTTCTAGCAAAAACCATACATGAATATCTGAATTCTCAGGAACAACCTTCAGTCTTGCTCACAGCTTCACTTTCTCCAGTCAATGACCCCTGTTCAACTCACAGTTGCGGCTCCGCTTTTATCTCCATCTCCCCTCCTTCATCACCATCATACCAAGCTAAAACAAAAGATATAATTGCAGCAACCAATAATATCAAATTAGTTGATTAAGAAAACACCATTAAAATTCTCTCTTCCCATTGTTTTCCCCTCCTCTCCCCATTGTAATTCAATTCCGATAGAAAAAAAAAATCTTCAAGTAATTGAAGAAATATCAAATTTGTAGGTGAAGATAAGAATTGAAACTTTGGACCTGAAAGCAATGAAATTTAAAGGAAAAAAAAACTCATGATCTAGAAAGTAGATTTAGAAAACACCATTAAAAATTAAAGTCTACCAATCAGTTTAAAGAATCCCCAATTTCATCTCTTGACTATGATCTCAACTTTCTCCTTTAAAGAATCAAATCAGTTGAGACCATAGATAAGAAACAGGTAGTCCCGAGACTGACACCTGCTTCCACCGCAAATCAACTCGACCAATTGCGTACCCAATTAACTCTCTTCCCCAACTCTGCAATCGCTTAACCTAAATCCATGAAACAGCCAAGAAGCTATGTCCCTAATCCCCCTAACCGAACCACCAAAAATCTCATGATAGGTCCAGATCCCGTGTCGGTTCCAACCCAGATCCGGGTAGTAGTAGTAGAAAAAGAAGAAGAAGATGGAGCGACGCTGGTAGAGGGAGCGGGGAGCGGGCTGAGAAAGAAGAAGAAGAGAAAAAAGGAAAAAGGAAAATAAAAAGAAAAAGAAGAAAAGAGAAATAAGAAAGAAAAGAAAAGAAAAAAATCCACGTCATATAATAGTGGAGTTAAACGGAGGGTTAACGGCGAGTGTAATACACCTCCCATTTTCCATCCAAAAAAGCCCAACATTGAGCAACCCTAAAAACGTTTGGCCCTTTTTTGGTGCAATTGAAACATTTAGTCCCAAATCGAGCATCGCGGCAAACATTTGGCCCCAAATTGAGCATCTTACCTTGATAATACATGGAATTCTGATTTTAACCATCTCATACATAATTAATTAATCAACTTAATCAAGAAAATATAAGAAAATCAGTAAGCAGATATTTATGTGTCCACTTTGACATAGTGAACAGCAACTGGCGCCTACCTTAATCAGATTTAGAGACATGGAGTTGATTATGTAAATGACTAATCTCACTTAAAAATATATATCCTCTTTGCTTTTCTAGATGATTAACAATATGAAACTAGTCAGAATTGGACAAAGGGGTATATATACAATTATTTAGTCACTATATAATCACTATCTTTTACACATCATATGGAATCTAGCTAGGTATATATATATAATCTTATCAATTATATGTTGTTGAGCATAAGTTTTAGGTACATAAAGCCAAGGCAAAATACCATAGGCGCACGGTAAGAAATGATAAAACCATATATAAACGAACTTACAAACCAAAGAGAGTTACATATGCATTCATGTTTTCTGTTTCCTGTCTTGTTTTCTACTTTCGACGGCTTCTGTTTCCTTTTGAATAGTTTTTTTATACAAATTGAAAGGACACATTCGGTTGGTCAATAATATTCGTAATAATTGGAGTAGAGATTTCTAAATTAGCTCTCTTTCAATAGAAAGAAACATGTACTGTTGATTTTCTACTATAGATTTTGGCCGATAGATGGGGGGTTTTTTTTTTCCGATACAATGGGTTGAGTTTGGTTTAAATAAGTTGTATATTTATTTTCAAATTTAGAGAAATTCTGGTCATTTTGATTTTAAATGCTAATTAATCTCCTTAGTTTGAGTCATTTCTGATTAAAGTCAAATTACTACTCATGTTAATTTTAGATTAGCCTTCTAGTTTATGAGGTGTGCCTTGAATTGATTTAGCTCTTCTTGCATTGCAACCATGCATCTTTCATGTTTTTCAGCATCTTCAAATGTGTTGGGCTCAATTTAGGATAAAATACAGCAAACTCACAAACTTCTCTAACTGCTCCCCTTGTTATCACACCTTCACTTGGATTTCCTATGATCCAATCTGGAGGATGAAATTTTCCCTACTTCCATGCCTTTGGGAGATTGTTAAGAATAAAACATTTGCAACCAAAGCTTCTTAAGTGAGAAATATTGGACTTTTTGGCCTTTGTAAGGCTCATAGGGTGTTTTTGAAAGAATGGGTCTGATTGAAACACGGTTTAAAATATAGGCAGCAATATTAGTGGCTTCAGCCCAGAAATATTTTGGAAAATTATTCTCAAAGCATTGCTCGTGCCATGTCTTTCAAAGTTCTACTTTTCCTTTCCACCACCCCATTCTATTGTGGTGTTCTAAATGTAGAAAAATTGTATTTAAAACCATTTTCATTGCAAAACTCTTTAAAAGCATGACTAGTGAACTCACCACCATGGCCACTTCTAACACTTATAATATTGAAGCCTTTTTCATTTTGGACTCTCTTGCAGTGATTAGCAAAAATATCAATAGCTTCATCAGACTAAGGAAATAAACCCAGGTAAATCTAGAAAAGTCATCAACTATGACAAAGCCGTAAGATTTACCTCCCATGCTAGTGACATGAATGGGCCCAAACAAGTCTAGATGCAGCAACTCCAATGCTCTCATTGTAGATACTATATTTTTGGATTTGAAGGAGTTCCTGACCTATTTTCCAAACTGACAAGCTTCATAGACTTTGTTAGTATTAAAATTTAGTTTGGGTAAGGTCTAGACAAGCTCCTTACTAATGAGTTTAGCAATGGTGCTCAAACTTGTATGACCAAGTCTCTTGTGCCACAACTAGCTATCAGAGACATCATTCACCATGACACACATGTCCTTGCTCAGTTGCAAGTCATCTAGGTAGACAATATATACATTCTTGTGTCTCTTCCCAGTGAAAATTAGCATGTTTGTATTGATGTCATTAACCTGGCAGCATCTAAAATCAAAGGCAACTCTCCATCCCTTGACGCAAAGTTGACTGATGCTAAGTAGAAATTACTTGAGACCTTTTACCAATAGAACATTCTTGATTACTGTTGTGCTTGCTTGAATTGTACCAACTCCTTGAACTTCTCCTTTTGAATTGCCTCCAAAAGTAATATCTTTGATTTGCTTCTTAGTGAGACTAATGAACTGTTCCTTATCACCAGTCATGTGTTTGCAGCAGCCATTATCAAGGTACCACAGCTTCTTTCCTTGAGGTTGAGCCTTCAAACGTACTCCATTTTGCTTCTGCTCAACCTGCATGCACAGTTCTTTAGTTTGTAGGTTTAGATGCCCATATTACTATGGGTCCTTGTTGGTTAGTAACAACATAAGTTCCTTTAGACACCCAGATCTTTTTTTATCTTAGTTGATTCCAATCCCTTTGATAACAATCAGGAGATTTCAACTCATGCTCAAGTTTCTCTTTTTCCTCTGTTGCTTGCTTTAAAGCATTCTGAAGTGTATCATTTGATTCCTACATGCTTATTAGTTCCTTCTTTAAACAGTCTAAATCATTCATCAATCCAGAATTCAATTTCTTGAGGGTTTTACACCTCACAGCCAATTTATCAAAATCATCGTATAAACTATCAAATTCAAACTGTTGATCATAAAAAAAATAAAAGGATTAGCAACTACCTCAGTTTCATCTTCTTGTGCCATAAGACAAAGGTTGGCTTTGATGTCTTCCTCAGCTTCACTAGCTTCAGCTGAAGAAGCGTCACTGTCAGACCATGTTGAAGCCATCAATGCTTTGTTTTTCTTCTTATCATTCTTTTGATTCACGTTGTTGTTTAGGGACAATCACTCTTGATGTATCTTGGCTTTCTTAGGGCTGCAAACGAGCCGAGTTCGAAAGAGCTTGAATACGAACTCAGTCATGTTCGCGAACATTTTGCCTTATTCAAACTCGGCTCATGTTTGTTTAAATTTTATGAGGCTCATTCGAGCTCGGCTCGTTTATAAAATGCAATATTCATGATCGTTTATATTCGGCTCGGTTAAATGTTCTTGTTCGTGAACAATGAACAAACGGGTTCATGAACAGTAATTGAACACGTTCACGAACATATATTAATTTATCAATAAAATAAAAGTTGTTTATGAACAACTTAGGTAAACAATAAGCAAGTCATAAATAAACAAACAAACAAATAAATGATTTTAAATAGATATAATAATATATTTTTTAATCTTAACGAACTATAAACGAATTTTAAACGAATATTTAAATGAATAATAAACGAGCTAATAAATGAACATTTATCGAACATGTTCGCGAACATAAATGAACTGAACACTCATTGTTCAAGCTCGGCTCGTTTATTAAACGAACACTAAAATTTTGTTCAGACTCGTTTATTTTCCAAATAAACGAACATAAACGAGCTTTAACGAGCTTGTTCACGAGCCATTCATCAAACATCATGTTCATTTGCAGCCCTTGCTTTCTACATCCAATGCATATTACTTGGTTTTATTTGCTGACTTCACCCTTAAATTTGTCTATCTTAAAGTTCCTCTTGTAGAGACGATTTCTTCTGCCAAGAAGTTTTTTGTGTCTCCTTGCGAAGAGAACAGTCTTTTAATCAGACTCTAATTCAGTGGCATCAATGGTCAGACTATCAATCTCATCTTCAAGAGCTGAGACCTTTAATTCTAGGCCTCTTTCCCTTTCAACGGTTTTCTTCTTTTCCTCTTCTTCACTATCTTTCATTTCCACCTCATGAGTAAGTATAGATCCACAGATTTCATCGAATGAAGTGTCATTGAGATCTCTTGCTTCTCGAATAGTCATGGTCAGAGGTTTCCAATTCAGGTTCTAGAATTGGTTTTCGCATATGTCTTAATCGATTAGTGAAACTACTGAATCTGTTAATCAGAGAAGTGATAGTCTCTTCAGGGACCATCTTGAACGTTTCATACTCATATTGAAGAATGTTGATCTTCGATTCCTTGACCTGAGATGTACCCTCATGAGTAACTCTAAGCTTTTCAAAAATCTCTTTTGCAGTAGTGCAAGTAGAGACTCTGTCGAACTCAGTGGCATTAAGAGCACATTGAAGTGTATTAATGGCTTTAAAGTTCAACTGAACTTTCTTAATATCATCTTGCGTCCATTCAGCTCTAGTCTTATCAACGATTTCTAAACCTGATCTCTTAATAGGAACAAATGGTTCGTCTTGGACAATTTCCCACATTTCATAGTCAGATGCACATATGAAGTTCACCATTCTGGATTTTCAGAACTAATAATTAGTGTCATCAAAGAAAGAAGGGTGGTTGTTGGATTGCCCATCAACAGCTAAGTTGAGATTCAAACATGATACCATCATGGATCACTCTTGCGACTGTTAGTCTAATCAAATCAAGAGTCAGGCTCTGATACCAATTGTTGGTCCACTCTAATGTGTTAGAGGGGGTGAATAGCACTTTTTCGAAACTTTTTGGGTTTTCTGTAAAGTATTAAAGACACTAATTCAGAACATACAGTTAACAACACTAATGAAATAGAAAATAGACAAGCTGAAAAGAAGCAGGTTGACGTAAAAGAGATATGCAGAGACATTAACAGAAACTGAGTAATGGAAACTGAAAAGATAAGGGAAAGATAAAACTAGAATGATTTGTAGAAATGATGGAAAATTTGAGGCGCATCGATTTATAGAGGTTCAGCCCTTCAAAGCCTACGTCCTCTACCTTCAATACCACACACCAAGGATTTCAAAATCCACTATCAGTGAGGTTAACCTGGCCTTCACAAAGCCTTTGTACAACCACCAAGCTTCAAACCCGAAGCTTCAAATATAAGTGCACAACTCGCACTTAAAACACCACGAAATCAAAATAGAAAGTGTAGAAAAGATCCTTGACAATCAGAATACACAGTATAGTTCCTAATACAGTCTAAAGATTAAAGCTTTAAACACAAACTTAAATCCAAGCAACTAAAGATGAAATAAAGAGAGTTCTAAGCTTGGACTACTTGGGATGTAAAATTTTGGAGAGAGAAAGCTTTTAGATCTTCAAAAATGCTCCAAAACATAACCTCAACGGTTAGAATCAAGTTTAAATAGCTTCTCCAGCGATCTAGCCGTTATCGGGTGGATTTCAAATAATCTGCCCGTTATTTTGTTGTTTTCCCGCGACAGGCTGTAGACAGCTTTAGCATGTCCGTACAGTGTTGTTGCTTGCTGCTAGTCGTTCCAATCTCCAGTTCATTAATCCCACTAATATCTTTCAGTCTTCTTCCAACTTCAAAACTCTGACTTGACTTGATTTTTCTTTTTATGCTCATACTTTATCATACTTCTTCAAATACACGCTTTGCCTTCTGAAATTGATGCCTTTGGCTCCAAATAGTCTTCTTTTGAAATTTTGCATTGTTCAAGTACTCAAGGCTTCATGGTATTCTTCTACTTAGTGTCATTGGTGAAGCTTCCTTTTTAGGAGTCTACATTGCTTAACCTTTCTCTATTAAAGACCTCACTGCATACTAGGTAGACACATTAGCTAACACACTTGGGTTTATTTTGTTATCACAAAAAAAAAACAACGAGTTTAACAGATTCGTGAAAGGGTATGGTGTTATATGTAAACCACTTACTAAGCTATTAAAGAAGAACCAATTTGAATGGACTGAAGCGGCTCAACAAGCATTTGAAACTCTCAAGAAGATCATTTTGAACACCCTTTTTTACTATTTTATGTGGTTTATCAAGATTTCTCGGAATGACATGGTTTTCAATAAGAAATCGACGACCATTGATCAAACTTGCTATCTTATAATAATCATATTGGGATGGTGGCTTCAAGCTAAATATCCTAAGGTTTATTTTGTTATTATCTCATTTCCCAACAAAATCCAAGATACTTCTTTGTATCCTACATATGTTCGCAGGGTTAGAAGATTAACTTTGATTTTCTCCTCCCACCAACTCATGGAAGATTAATGTTGAAGGGTCGTCGCTTGGGAAACCAGGCCCTAATGGCATAGGCAAAGTGATCAGGAATGAAGAAGGAAAGGTTTTGATAATCTTCTCAAGAAGCGTTGGGATCATAGTGGAAACCAGGCCCTACTGGCATAGTCATTGAAGCTTTATATATCATAGTGGATGCGATTGCCCTCCGTAATCCTAGGATAATTCTTGAAAGTGACTCTAAGACTATTATTTCTTGGATCACCAATCCCTCTATTAGGCCTTGGAATTATTGCAATCTTTTTAATAGGTTGTTGAATTTGCTTCTTACCATTGGTGATGTTTCCTTTGTGCATATATATAGCAATGCTAATTACTTTGCAGACTCCTTAGCCAAGTTTGGTGTCTCTAAATCATCAAATTTGGTAGCTTGATTGTAATTTTTCTCTTTTTCAAATAAATTCTTTACTTAAAAATATACATTTGAATCTCTAAAGCATGTTATGGTCTCCCCTCCTGTTTTAGCATTGCAAGAATTTTCAAAACCATTTGTTTTGAAAACTGATGCATCCGGCTGAGCTATAGGAGCAATATTGATGCAAGAAAGCCACCCATTAGCTTACACCAGCAAAGTGTTGAGTCTTAGGCATCAGTCCCTATCTGTTTATGGTAGAGGGCTTTTGGCCACTGTTCACATGGTCACAAAATGGCAGTATTATTTTTTGGGCAGGCATTTTATCATTCGCACTAACTATCATAGCATCAAGTGTTTAATTAAGAAGAGAATTACAGCTCCATGTCAACACGCATAGCTCACAAAGTTAATGGGATTAGATTATAAAATCAATTACAAGAAGGGCAAGGAGAATATTGTAACTGATGCCCTTTCCAAGATTAATTCTTCAGAGAGTACCTAGCTAGTTATTTCTAGAGTTTCAAGCAATCTTGGGTAACCAATACACATTTAAGTGGGGTACTTGTTTACAGTTGCAACAATGGTTATTTCAAACTCACTAGAAGGGGAAAGATAGTTGTTGGAAATGATGTGGCTTTATAGAAGCATATTATTCAGCTTTGTCACAGTAGCAGTCAAATGGGGCATTCTGGTATGTTAGCCACTATTAAAAGACTTTTCACCTTGTTCCATTGGAAAGGTCTTGAGAGGCAAGTTCGAGAGTTCATTAGAGATTGCAATAATTGTCAGAGGTTTAAATCTGATACCTCAGCTCTACCTGGACTCCTATAGCCTATTCCAATACCTAATGGTGCTTGGAAACATATTACAATGGATTTCATTGAGGGTTTGCCTATTTCTTTTGTAAATCAGTGATACTTGTGGTTGTGGATTGATTTACCAAATATAGTCGCTTCATGACACTCAGCAACCATCCATTTATTGCATTGACAATAGCTCAACTATTCTTAGATAATCATTTTAAGCTACATGGGTTATTTGAGAGTATTATTAATGACAAGGATACCGTGTTTACTAGTGCTTTTTGGCAGGAACTATTCAAGTTTCAAGGAGTTTCATTGAATTTATCTATTGCCTACCATCCATAGTTTGATGCTCAATTTGAGGTTGTTAACAGAGTTTTAAAGACTCATTTATAATTTATGTGTAGTGATCAGCCTAAGAGTTGGAGCAAATGGATATCTCTCGCTGAATGGTGGTATAACACCCCTTACTACTCATCTCTAAAACTCACTCTTTTCGAAGCACTTTATGGTTATTCTCCATCTTTACATTTGCCATATTTTCCAAGTTCATCCCTGGTAGAAGTTGTTGACACCAATTTGTAGGCACGAGAGGAGATGTTGCAACTTTTGATGCATCATTTGGAGGATGAAGGTGCAAGTTGATAAGCATTGCACAGATAGGCAGTTTCATATTGGCGATTATGTCTATCTTAAGCTACAACCATTTAGGCAAAATACATTGGCTAATAGACCGTTTCAATAGTTGTCACCATGGTTTTATGGACCTTATAAAGTACTTGATAAGATTGGGACAATAGCTTACAGGTTGGATTTGCCTGCATCTGCTAAGCTTCAGCCAGTTTTTAATATGTCACAACTTAAGAAGTTTGGATCTCTCACCCAAAAAAAAAAGAAAGAAGGAGAAGTTGTGATCTCATAATATCACTGGTTCTGCTCTACCAGTACCTAGTGAGACTCCGTCATTTGAACCATATGTTATACTTGATGAAAGGCTTGTTAAAAGCAGCAACCAAGTAGTCATACAAATCTTGGTTCATTGAAAACAATCATTTCCTGAAGATGCTGCATGGGAGTATTTGTTTGATCTTCAACTTAACGTTACCCATATTTTAACACTTCTGCCACGCCTTGAGGACAAGGCTTTTCTTCGCCATAGGGTATTAATAAAAGGAAATTGAAAATAGAGACACGTTAGCAGATGTCATTCCAAGTTTATTGGAGTTGGTTGAAGTTGTTTGAGTAGATAGACGACAGTTATTTTTAATTCTTTGATTGTAATTTTCAATTGTAATTCATTACTACTGGGTAATGAATACATTGCCCATTGTAAAACTCATGTTTTGATAATCAATAAAATAATCCTCTTCTCTCTCTAACTCTCTTTGTTCGAATTCTTTGAAAATAGACTCAAAAGGTATTCTTGTTCTTCCTTCTATGAGCTTGCTTACTAATTTTGCATATACCTCTTAATTATGTTCCAAGTATGAACACTTTGAATAGAATCATCTATCTCTTATCATATTCTTACAATTTAAGTTAATTATCAGCGATGTAACTTTTTAATATAACGACTCCTCTACTTAGCCGATGATTGAGAGGTTGTAAAAGTTACGCAAAGACGTAGATACCTACCGTGAACTCTTCCCCACCCAACCCCTCCTTAAAAATCAAGAAGTTTTTTCATATATTAAGGTTCTGTTTGGTAGAACTGTGAGATTAGTATGGGGGTCGGAGATTGAAATGGGGAGATTAGTTATTGTACATGTGAGATTAGAATTGTAGCTGTAAAAACTTAACCAGCGATTAAAAGATATGTGTTTGGTGTGGTGGTGAGGTTAAAATGTAAAATGACCATTAAGGGTATTAGTATAAAATATATATATATATATATGATTTTTATTTACTATAAATTATAAATTATTTATATGTATTTATTCTGTTATTATTGGCTTAATTATGGGTTATATATTTTCCATATACATAAATATAATAAAAGTAAAAAAGGAAAATTATTAGTCAATAAATATAGATAAATTAAAATAATAATTTTAAATATTTTCAACAAAATGAAGTTAAATATATCACATATACAAAATACATATCAAAATAATAAAGTTTAAATACGAATTACTTGTCTATAATTCATTTATTAGTTATTTAATTAATTAATTTCTCAAATAAAAAATTATTTAATTAATTAATTAATAAAATTCTTTAATTTAGAAGTAACAAAAATTATAAAATAAAAATGGGTAAAATTGGACTTAAATAGTGCACCGGAGTAAAAGTTGCATTTTGCAACTTGCAAAATTACAGTGTTAGCTATATGAGAGATAACAGACTTATCTCTTGACATAGTAAAAAGATTTAAAATCTGATTTGAAGATTGATTAGTTCAGATTTTATAGTTATTCAAAATTCAAATTGTATAATTGTATAGCTATTTACCTGTACTAAAACTCCTCAAAATATATCAGTATATATGTAAAGTCTGAGTATATGATTAATAGATATCAAAACCTTTCCTCAATTATAGTCTTATATGGTATCAGATATTCCAAAGCCTTGAATCGGCTTCCGATCCTGATTTGAGTCCCATGGCAGCTTCTTCCAATGTCTCTTCCTCTCCTATTGCAATTAGCACTACCACTCAACTGCCATTAAAACTCACCGCGACTAATTTCTCTTCATGGCGAGCTCCCTTCGACGCCATGCACATCGGTTTTGATCTAACCAGCTATGTTGATGGCACTCCGGCTCCTCCAGCTGAAATCGAGGAGGATGGTAAGACTGTCCCTAACCCAGCCTATACTTTTTGGGTTCGACAAGATAAGCTAATTTTGCTTGCAATTCTAAGTTCTTCATCAGAGGCAGTTTTGCCTCTTGGCGCTTCTTCTAACACTTCGCGTGAGGCTTGGCAGACTCTTTCCAAGATGTTTGCTAATAAGTCCCGCTCTCGGGTGATGGATTTGAAAAACACCCTCACCAGCACCAAGCGTGGCACTTAGTCCGTCTCTGAATATCTCCAATTTATGAAGCATATTGCAGCTGAAATTAAACTTGCAGGTGCTAACGTTGAAGAAGATGATTTGGTTCTTTATATCCTCAATGGTCTCGGCAGTGATTTCCGAGAAATCTCTACTAACATTCGGGCAAGAGACTCCTCTATTAGCTTCGATGAGCTTCATGGCAAGCTCACCTCTTATGAGCTCTTCTTGAAACAAGAAACTACTCAAACTCATGCTGCCATTTCGGTTCCTACTGCCAATTTCACTAGGCAATGTCCTCCAATAAAAGCTTCCGCAGCCACCAAAATGGTACAAATCGACATTCAAATGGCAATTCTCGCAAGGCCTCAAGTGATGATGGTTCCAATACAGGCAATCGCCTGGTCTGCCAAATTTGTGATAAGCCTGGCCACTCGGCTAAGCAGTGTTATCGAGGCAAGAAATTCTTTGCCACTCAGGCTCAACCTCAGGCAAATTTTGCTCATTCACCCTCTAATGACAAGGGCTGGTGTATGGATTCGAGTTCATCCCACCATGTGACCTCTGATCTTCAAAATTTATCAATCCATGCTGATTATGACGGCACTGATGAAATTGTTGTTGGCAACGGCACAGGTTTGCCTATTACTCATTCTGGTTCTGCTAAACTCTCCACCTCTACCCTTTCTTTTTCCTTAAATGACATACTTTGTGTTCCCTCTATGAAAACTAATCTTATCTCAGTCTCAAAATTTTGCAAGACTAATAAAGTTTTTGTTGACGCTTGATGTTTTGGTCAAGGGCTCAGCGTTGATGGGGTCTATGAATTTCCTACTTCTGTCATGTCTCCTCCAGCCTTGCAAATTGAAGCAGAGACCAACTATTTTGCAGCGCAATAGTAAGAACAAGCCGAATAGTGGTTGGCTTGACAACAGGGCTAAATGTCTCTGTAAAATCCACTCCAGGCCGCTGATTAAAGCCTTTGGCAACAAGCCGAGCTTTATATCGAGAAACACTACCATCCGGATTCCTCTTGACACGAAACACCCACTTGCAGCCAATGAGATTCTGATTTGCAGATGGAGGAACTAAATGCCAGGTACCATTTTTAATCAAGGCATTGAACTCATCAGACATGGCTGACCTCCATTCACTATCTTTTAAGGCTTGTGTAACACAAGATGGTTCAAGAATAGGCTCAACAGGATGCTTGGTTGCCATGTTGATTATCTTAGGCTTGTATATTTGGTTTTGAGAACGAGTTCTCATTAGATGAATTCCGTTGGGCGGTTCAGTGATGGGTTGAGAATCATCTGTGTTTGGCAAAGACTGAGAAATAAGGTTAGATAATTCATAAGTAGTGGAGGAGGAAGGGAGAGAAGATTGCAATACCTCATGTGAAGGCACAAGGCCGCAAGATGTTGCAGGCAAAGAGCTCGGTGATGATGGAGCCGATGAAGAAATAGATGAGGGCTGCAGAACAACAAGATTAGGATAACACAAAAAGGAATTGAAAGAGGATGTAAAATTCGAACTAGATTTTAGTGTTTTATCCTTATAGGGAAAGTGTTGCTCATCAAAGACTACATGCCGAGAAGTATAAACCTTATTGGACTCAATATCTAAACAAAGATAAGCAGTCCGATTGCTTGAATAACCAACAAAAAGACAAGGCTTGGATCGAGGTTCTAATTTACCATTGGCATAAGGGCGTAGCCAAGGGAAGCATAAGCAGCCAAAAACCCTTAACTTTGTATAATTTGGATCCTTAGCAAAGAGCACTTGTAATGGAGACTTATGATTTAAAATTAGAGTTGCCATTCGATTGATGAGATAGGCTGCTGTGGTAAACGTATATGACCAAAATTTGGTGGGTAGAGAAGATTGGTAAAGTAAAAATAGACCAGTTTCAACAACATGTCTATATCGGTGCTCAGCAATACCATTATGTTCCGGTGTATGAGGGGGGGTTAGTCTTATAAGCTAGTAGTTGAGTTGGCCACATAGGCCAACCACTACCAGCTTAGAGTTGCACCAAATGCAATGTAGCTTTTAGCATGGTTTGGAACTCCAAACGTGCTAAAAGCTATAAGAAAAACAGCCTAAATTAATGTAGATTACACTTTTAAGTAGTAAGGATGGCCAAAAATATTACTCCTAGTACTAGGATTTTTTTTTAAGGAATAATTTTCCGAAGTTACCCTAGGCCATTTTTTGATGAAAAAAGGTTGTCTACTTTTCTTTCTACTAATTAATATTAGAATTGTACAGTAAAACTTCTATAAATTAATAATGTTGGAACCATGAAAATTTATTAATTAGAGAGTTATTAATTAATCGATAAACTAATAAAATATTAATTTAAAGAGTTTTTTATTCCATAATATAAATTTGATTATATAAATAAATATAACTAATATACATAAATAAAATTTTATACTAGTCATGTTCATTGTACTAGTTATAAATGAAATTATGTTCATTACACTTACAATACACATTCAATGTACAAATATACAAATTTAATACATGTTGATTGATTATATAAATATAAATATAATATACATGCATATATGTATTAATTCTTCATATTGTTTTTAGTGTGCAAACTATTGACTAATTAAATGAAATTTAACACAAGTCACTTATGTTTATGTTCATTGTACTATAACTATATATGTAAATTTTAGAGAATTATTAATTTATAATATTGATGGGACTATATCTATATATAAGGGTTTTTATAAAAATTATTATCTTATTAATTTATCGAAATTACTAATTTTTATAACTGGTCCAAATCGGGATCAGAGTAAAATATTATTTTAAAAATGTTATTAATTTATCGAATATTAATTTATAAAAGTTTTACTGTATAGTGAAAGAACAAAAAGCACAATCTTGCAATGCATAGTTGGCAAAAGACAAAGGGATTTTCCATTAGCCAAAGCCAATCAAAGGAAAAGCCAAGAAAAAAATGATTATTACCCCTCATGACTAAAAATTGATAACATAAAGACTGGGAATGAGCTTTCTGGTTATGAAATCAAGCTCCCTTCTCTCTTTTCAATATTTTAGAGCTTTCCCTTTCCCAAATCCCATAATACACAAAGCTTAGGCATAAGGCTCTGAAATCAGTAGCAAATAAGTTCCCCATAACACACTCTTCTTGTCACCATATATATGTCTAAGTTTTCCTTTTCTTTTCAAATTGCTTTTTTATATAGAAACCAAGCAGCAAGTCCTATGCATTTTGACTCTCAACCCACATTGACTTGCCTCTTCTTCAAACTCCTACTCCAAGAAGGCTTCTTCTAAAAAAAAAGAAAAAAAAAATCCTTCTTTATGAAAACTAAACAATCTTGTTCAAACACCTTTCACTCCATTATTTCCTTAAAGAAACACCCATTTTCAATCAGTTTGATCTGAGGTTTGAGGTTTCATATCTTCCATGATATAGCCATTGTTTTGAGAGCAAGAAACTAGAAATGATAAGCCTGAGAATCAGCTTGTGTCTGTTGCTGCTGCTGCTGCTACAGTTTGAGAGCAGTTCATGTTATGGAGGTTTTTCTGATAAACTTAACAGATTCAAAGAAGCTGCAAATCCCAACTTCAAATCCCAACAAGTTGGCTTTAGAGGTTCAAATAAAGTTAGAAACTTCAAAGGTGATGGCATTTTTGGTGCTGAGCAGAGGAAAGTCTATACAGGCCCAAATCCCCTACACAACAGATAAGTTGAATTAGGAGGAGATTATTATTAAGAGCTAGAGAAGCCAAAAAGCTGATAATTTATCTCCTTCTATTACTTTTCAAGCTGTGGTTTTCATTTCATTTCACTTGCTTTGTGAGAGAATTTTTTATGCTTGAGAGGCTCTGCTAGCACTTAATTATTTGCAGCAGCATTTCAAGTGAACTTACAGATGTATATGGGAAAAGCTTAGCTTTAAGTTCTTTGTGAAATATACTTTTTTTTTCTTCTTATTATATTTTCTTTAAAGTTTAAACTTTAAACAGATTATTAACATTACTATAGAAAAGAATATTTTATGAAATATATATATTTTTAAAATGAATATTAATCTTGCCATTAATGGGGGTTGTTGATGTTATTAATTATCACCCTGCTTTTGCTCCCCGCTGGGTTGCTCTCTCTCTTTCTCTCACACACATTGTCTTCAATGCTAATGCTTAGTACTACTAAGAAAACCACAGTGCCTCATGTGAAAAACTGTCCCTTTATTCCCCTATTTAGAATTATTAGGTTTTCCAAATTTAATACATAGACCATCTTAATAATTTGATTAAAATTAAATACAATAATGTATGCTTAACTTAATATTCGTTTCGCATTAATGTAGTAATGTAGTATCCTATCATCTGTATCTTCTCAATGATTAGTACATAATCTGTTGTATATACTACTATATGTTATTCATGTGTAAATATATCAGTATAAATATAGGGTAAATATACAAATCAGCACTAAAAGGTTTGGATGTGTTCAATTTGGGTCTAATTCTTTAGATTGAATTTAATTAGGCTTAAAAGTTTGCATCATCAACCAAATTAGATCTAGTTCTGACGGAATCTCTTGCGTGTTATGCACACACCGTTAAGTTGAAACTACGCTGTTACCAAATGAAAAAACATGTACTTAACAGCGTTTGCACTACACACGTTGATTCCTTCAGAAATAGGTCTAATTTGGTTGATGACCTAAATTTTTAGTCTTAATTAGATTCAATCTAAAGAATTAATCCTAAATTGAACACTTCCTTAAATTTTTAGTCTTCATTTGAATATTTACCCTACAAATATAAATAATTAAGGCAGTAGATATTTTAATTTAGGGTAGATAGTAATTAAGGTTGTAAGGTTAGGATTGAGTTGGTAGGGGAATGGGGGATTGGGGACTGGGAGCCCATCTATTCAAAACTTAATTTTCTCTGCCACGAATGATTATGATTTATGAAGCAGAGGCCCCACTGTGAAGTTTGGTACTGATTTCCTTTTGCCAGCCACCAAGTCCACTACTACCATTTCACTTCTCTCTCACTCTTCTTCTCGTTGTTACGAGGTTTGCTAAACACGACCCCCTTTTACTAAACACTGTCCTCATTTTTATAATTTTTGACATTTCCGCCTTTTGTTTCATTTTGTAACATTTCAAATATTTTGAAATTTTTAAGCTAATTATTAACGTGAAACAAGCCGAGAAATGGAATTAAACAGAAAATTGTTAAAAAAATCTCAAAGAATTGGAACTGGAATTTTTAAAAAAAATTAAAAAAAAAAAAGGCCTAGCCATTGTCCATGCCGCCCACGCTGGGCAGCTAGCCAATGGCCATGCCGCCCACGCTGGGCGGTAAGGCCATTTTTTTTAAAATTTTTTAATATTAATTAGTTTATGATTAGTTTTAATTAGTTAATTAAAATTACTTAGTTTATTAGTTTATGTTTAATTAGTATTTAATTAGATTATGATTAATTAGTATTTAATTAGTTTATGATTAATTAGTATTTAATTAGTTTATGATTAAAATGAAGGAAAATAAATTTGAAGATTTGTTAGAAATGAAATTTGAAGAAGTTGTTAGAAATGAAGTTTAAGGTTTGAAGGTTGAGAGTTTGAAGAAGTTGTTAGAAAGTTCAAAATATGAACAAAGAGCAAATGTGTAAAAAGGGGGGCGATATATTTAGTAAAAGGGGAGCGATGTTTAGCAATCCGGCTTTGCTATCTATTTGCAACTTCAATTCTTGCCCAAAATATAATTAATTTTTAAAAAAAAAACCTTTGGAGCCATATATTTTCCTGTCTATGATGTGTGACTGTGAAGCATTGAGATGAGTTCATTTCATCTAATAGACATTGAGATACGTAATTTTTTTTATGATATATATACTATTAATGTATAGATATAGATATATTTCCCCTTTACAATTGTGTTCTTATTTGGTTTGGTATATGGAGTAAGCATTTTTTTTTTCTTTTCTAATAATGAAATATTAATTCGAGATACTGAATAATTGATATTTCCATCGGATCTATCTTCATCATTTCTACGAATATAATAATAGTAATAGTATTACAATTTTAGTTATAATTTTGAGGGACTGAAATCGGAAGGCCAAGAATATTGAGGATTCCATTTCAAATGATGAGATGAATGAGCCTATAATATAGAGTTGATATGTTGTTTCTATAGGTGGCAATTTTGCGGGTTAAGTCGGTTTTGGGTCGAGTCTAGTCGGGTTCGGGTGTTAACAAGTTCCGGGTCTTAATGGATCACGGGTCTTAACAGATCGGATAGAATCGGGTTCGGGTCATTATGCTTGTCGGGTTTAATGGGCTTCGGGTTATTTTAAATCAGATAAAATCGGATTCGGGTCACTATATATATCGGGTCATTTCAAAACCCGGATCATTATGAATTGGGTAAATTCAGATATATCAAACATCAAAAGTTATTAAAAATTTGGATAACTTATTATATATATATATATATATTTAGATAATATAGTAGTTTTATACTAGATAAAGGTTATAGGCATAGAATATAGCTAACAAATCTAATAGAATTAAAATAGTATATCTAAAAAATTGGTTTAATTCGGTGGAGGAAGAATGGAAGATTAAAACTAGTTTTATGTCACTAATGTGATTATATGTGAGTAATATTAATATAGAAAATACATTATATTTATATACGTATATAATAGATAAAGTCAATTGATGATTGGATTAAATACTTTCTTATCAAATCATATCAGTATATTAATCAATAATTATAATTATGTTAGACAATGTTATTTTGAGGATTTGCATTGCATTAAATTGAATTTAGTTCGAAAGATTAATTTAGTACATTAAGAAATTTTATGTTGCAGTAATTTTTGTTTTTTTTTTTTAAAAAATTATAATTGCAATTTAGAAATTGAAAATCAAAGAAACTATATATATTATAATATGGGTAAAAATAAACCATAAATTGAGTTCGAGTTAATTCAATTCAGGTTCGGGTCACTTACAGAGGCGGGTCATTTCGGAGTACAGGTCATTTTAAATCGGGTTAAGTCGGATATCAGGTTAAATTTTATCGGATTTTGTCGGTTTCGGGTTATCTCGATTCGGGTTAAATCGGTTTCGGGTTATAGTACTTATTCATATTATCGGATTATAATCGGGTTTAATTCAATTCGGTTTAAGTCGATTTTATCGGGTCGGGTCATACTTTGCCACCTATAGTCATTGTCTTCATTTGGCTCACTTTTAATAGGTTTGGTCCCAATTTGAGGGAATTGGAAGGTTTAGTCCTGATCCGGAAAAAACGTGAAAGGTTTGGTAATGTGGCTTTAACATAAATATCAATTAGAGAAAACTAAATAACAACCATAACAACCTGAGAAGAGGATTAAAGGATCCACTAAATGTCTTGAATTGGAGATAGAATTGGAAATTTACAAGTTATAGTGCTTTGAATTTGAAGTTCCTATCACCAGCGCTGCCCTTTGAGATCTTGCATTATTTCTATGGATAATTAATTGATATATTGTCAGTGTAATTTTGGACACCACAAACGTGTTAAAAAAATAACGTATCTCATCTCATAATTAATTATGTATTTAATATTCAAAACTATTATGTAAGGTACAAGTGTTATTCCTAACTCTGTATTTATAGTATGTTAAACTCCACTGACGTTATATTGTATAATTTTCATATTCCTATTTCTATTACAATTACTCTGGAATAAGGTTTGTTCCACAGTCAACAGTTTACTCAATCTTTAATATGAAATGAAACTGGTCAGGAACGGCCATCAATTTTGGTTAATTCTTCTTGTTGGACCATATATATATTATTACATTTTCTTAAAAAAAATTCTTACACATATATAAGAATTCTCAAAGAACAAAATAATTAAGATTTCGGCTTGAAAAGTAGAAAAATAATGAAAGAATATCAATCTAGTTTGTTGATGAACTTGTTTGCCTCTAAGACATGTTGCATTCTGCAGGAAGACCTTGAGGAAATCTCTTGGACTCAGTGCAGTAATTATATATCATGTAGTTCTTCTGCACCCATTGCAACCTTTGTTGACTAGTTGAATCTAATTCTCGAGAGAACCATGCATTGTTGGTTGAAGCAGAAGATGGGGAATTTGATTTGCAGGAAGAAGCTCCATTAGACCAAACACAAGCATCAGCTTTGAAGTTTGTGTAAGAAGCAGTGAAAGTAGCTTGAGACCAATCTGTCTTAACAAGACCACCCCTTGTAGCCCAATCATCAGCATTCCAAAAACTAGAGTAAATTCTCATGGGCTGGTTCTTTGGAAATGGAACACCCTTTGACTCCATGTTTTTGAATTCTCTAATTGGTGTGCCATCCACAGAGAAGCTGAAACAGGGGAATAACAAAAATTTGTCAATCAAGCAATTTCTAGCGAAAGAGGAACAAATGGGGCAGTGCAAATTTTGGGAATTTGAGATTTTCAAAATATGATTATGAATAGATATACTCACATGATCCGTTGGGGATTCCAGAGGATGGAGTAGGTATGGAAATCAGCAGTAGGGTCAAACCAGAGATAGAATTGTTGCTCTCTATTACCCTTTCCTTGACTGAACACATTGGTATGAAGAATGCAATGATCCCCACTAAGGTTTCCAAGGAACTCAAAATCAATCTCATCCCATGTTGATCCTTTTGATGATAACTGCAAACAGAAATATAGATATACATGAGCATTTGAGTAATCAATAAATTTTGTCCACATTAAAGTTGCAGCAAAAGTGAAACTGATTAATTTAAGAACACTTACATAGTAGGCAGTCACAGTGCCAGCAGAGTTGCCAGAGACAAGCTTGAGTTGCATATCAATCTTGCCAAAAAGATACTCATTCCTGGACTGGAAACCAGAGCCAGAGGCTTTATCGAGGGAGAGAGTTAGAACTTCTCCATTGTTGGCAATCTTACCACGGCCATCTCCCCATGTGATATCGAAATCTTGGTTGAAGTTGCTAGCATATGCTGCCATAAAAGAACCAACTATCAAGCATAAGCATGTAAAGCTGAAGCTTGAAGAACCCATATTCTGTTTTCCTGGTTTTTCTAAGATTAGTAGCTTGAGATATAATTTGATATGATTGTTTGAGAAGAATGCAAGATAGAGCTTGGAATTTATATAGTGAAGAAGAGGAATAGAGGAAAGAGCGCAGGAAGCTCCTGCGCCATTCAGCTTGGTTGTAGACAGTTGTTGAGTATGTAAAAAGAATAGCTGTCAAAAGTGGCACCAACAAACTCCACCCAACCAAGACACAGTTTATGATATCACGCGGCTATCTTTTTCTCTTTTGTGAGGAAAGTGAGAGTGCATTGCGTATGTCTTATTGCCGCGGGGTCCGTGTCGCCAGGTTAGCCTTTTTGGGTTTATTAGATCCAGACATCCACTTCACCAATCACTATGCCCAAGGACACACTGGCCACTGCAGCACCGCCTTTACTTTTAGTAACCATAGCTTAAAAGATGAGGAAATGGGAATAATTTAAAATATGTTTGCCAGTAATGAGATGTGAAGTAATGAAATTTTCATCATTTGAGAGGTGAACTGCGAATTTTCAAATTAGTAGTTAATCAACGCAAAATTGAATCAAGTAGTGAACGTCTCGTTTTTGGTTATAAGTCTGAAATTTGAGACATTTTTTACGTAGCCGTCTCCATTGGTTGATTCACCCATTAAACTCAGATGTGCAACCAATGTAAAATCCGGAGTAATTAAAGCAAAGCTATGGTACCGTACCGGGAAAAAACTAAATTTTAATTAGTGGGTGTAACACCCTTGAATATAATTTACCTGCCCAGCGATGCCAATTTTTTCTCAAAATTTTAGGTGAATTTCAGTTCCTTACCTAATATTATATTCCTGCCAGTTCCAACCCAACTTGAGGGCTATTTTATTAAAATTTTTAGAAATTATTTTTAACTAGATTCTGCACCTGACAAGCACACCCAGAAATAAGATATATCTAGCAAGTATATATTGCTGCCAGTTAAGACTTAAGAGTTATATAAAACAGCAACGCAAGCTGTAAAGGAATTTAATTATTGATTTGTTATTACATTCGAATTTCGAACGACGTAGGAAGAGCAAAGCAGTACAGCCATTAGTACTATAATAATATCAGTTTTGCAAAGGCTTTGATTCTTTCAATTTATTATTATTTTTTCAAGTCCTCCTTTTTTGATTAAAAAAAAATGTCCTCTTTTTTTGATTGAAAAAAAAGTCCTCTTTTGGTCCATACATATGAAGAAGCATATTGAGGAAAGATCATTGTAAAAATACAAAATTCTTTCTTAATTTTTGGCCTTTAATATTTTGAACTTGGTTGAAAAAAATTAAAAATATCTTGTTTACAGAGTACTGAGAGTACTAACTCAAATGGTCAAAAAGGAAACAGAGTAAACTAGTTACATCTCATCCCTTCTAATCATTTCTTTATGGATGTGAAATTCATATTTAGCAAACATCTTTAAGAAACTCATATTTAGTCTCTATATACTTATAAGTATGAAATTAAGCATCTAATTCATAGGAGTAGTAATTATTAAGCCAAATCTGTTTAATTGTTTTACTTGTAAGTTCTTTCATAATGAAAGAAACCAAATTTTCTTACAGTAGTACATTTGTTGGGAGCTTTAACTTTTTATACTTTCAACTTGAAAGAAATTAGTCTTGAACCAATTAGTCTAGAGCATGCTCTTAATTTGATTATTAAACAGGACAAAAAAATCCAATTTTGCGCTGATTTTCATTATCCCCATTAATTGAAAATATAATCAATCAAACAATTATAAATCAGAAATTTAATTGTCAAAAGGCTCTTTGGTCTTTTGATTGCCACATATGTTCTGTTTATTATTAACTATCCATTGAATTTTGCTGGTGAATTTTTGCATATTATAGTTGTAGATAAGGAGTTCTAAATTTTGATAGTACGTATTTACTAAAAGATTCTTGCAAGGCCGTATATAATCTCAGTTCGGAATATGTGGTGTAGTTTATTTCCTTTTTATACTTCATATATCTATGATTCCAAAACTGAACTATTGATTTTACAATGGTATGCAAACTTCCTCTCAGCAATTCTAAACGTTTAGGTATTATATTCTATAATATATATCAAGATCCATCGACATGATACAAGGAAAAAGAGAGAGAGAGACTGAGAGCTGAAAATCATCAAAGAATTGAAAAATAATCTTAATAATAATTTGTATTAAAAGAATGGTATTACAAATAATAATAAAATTGATCCGATATGTGAACAAAAAAGAATGAATAAAAGAATATTGATCTAATTAACTATTCGCTGCGTTTCTCTAAGACATGGTGCATTCTGTGGGTAGACCTTGGGGAAATCTCTTAGCATCGGTGCAGTAATTGTAAATCATGTAGTTCTTCTGCACCCACAGCAGCCTTTGCTGACTAGTTGAATCCAACTCTTGAGAAAACCATGCATTGTTATTTGAAGCAGAAGATGGGGAATTTGATTTGCAGGAAGAAGCTCCATTAGACCAAACACAAGCATCGGCTTTGAAGTTTGTGTAAGAAGCAGTGAAAGGGGCTTGAGACCAATCTGTCTTAACAAGACCACCCCTTGTAGCCCAATCATCAGCATTCCACAAGCTGGAGTAAATTCTCATGGGCTGGTTCTTTGGAAATGGAACACCCTTTGATTCCATGTTCTTGAACTCTCTAATTGGTGTGCCATCCACAGAGAAAATGATGCGCTGGGGATTCCAGAGGATGGAATAGGTGTGGAAATCAGCAGTTGGGTCAAACCAGAGATAAAACTGTTGCTCTCTGTTACCCTTTCCTTGACTGAACACATTGGTGTGAAGAATGTAAGGATCCCCACTCAAGTTTCCAAGGAATTCGAAGTCGATCTCATCCCAATTTGATCCTTTTGAAGATAAATAGTAGGCGGTTACAGTGCCGGCAGAGTTTCCAGGGACAAGCTTGAGCTGCATATCAATCTTGCCATAAAGATACTCATTCCTGGACTGGAAACCAGACCCAGAAGCTTTATCAAGGTTGAGAGTGAGAACTTCTCCATTGTTGACGATCTTACCACGGCCATCTCCCCAGGTGATGTCAAAATCTTGGTTGAAATTGCTAGCAGATGCCGCTGCCATTAGAGAGCCAACTATAATAGGTAAAAGAAATATTGTAAAATTGAAGGTTGAAGATGAACCCATAGCTAATTCCTTGTAATAGAGTAAAAAAGATGTGGTTTGAATCTGAATGTAAGAAGAGAAACTTGTACTTGTTGGTCTTCTCGAGATGGAGATTGGAGTGTGTTGTGATGGAGAAGAATATGCCATAAGTCGGTATTTATACTGTGGGAAAAAGCGAGTTAAAGTTTGGGGGAAAGCGAGAGGAAGGGTCCAAGACAAAATCTTGGTTGTAAACAGTTGTTTGGAGCAATAAGAGTGCATTAAAATGTATAGCTGGCAACATGGGACCAATACGAACACGTCCCAACCAAAAATTAGACAAAGATTTATGATGTCACGCGGTTTTACATTGGATTCTGTCAGGGTTAAGGAAGGTTACTCTTGGCTTGTAGTAGCTGCCAAGCACTCCTTTCACCATCACCAGGTAGCTGCTGCTGTTAGATTTTATTTTTCTTTAGTTTTTTTTTTTAATCACCGGTTCAATAGTGGCTATCAATGTTTTCAAATCCGGACCAGTTGGTCGGACCGGTATAATCGGCACCAAGTGGCCTATCCGGTCCGGAGGAGGGAGTAAACCCGGAGGAGTTTGGTCCGGTCAACACCCGGATTGATCGGCAATTAACCCGGTTTTGGGCTGGTTGAACCGGTTTGATGTTGGAAAAAATATTTGAAACTGTTAGTTGGTGGTGAATTTTGAACCCATCACCTCTATTTTGAAAAAATATAAAACTTTTTCACTGCACCAAACTGACTTTTGTATTTTATCAAAAAAAAAACTGACTTTTGTATTATATTTTTACTATTTTTACTATATTTAGTATTTATCTTATAAATAACTAATATTTCTAATTAAAAAACACATATATATGGCCCGGTCGGACACGGACACGACCCCCCCCCCCCCCCAGTTCACCGTCCGGACCAGTTTTAAAAACATTGGTGACTACCAGCACCAAAATTATTTTATCCACCATGCAGGCATAAAGACAAATGGCTTTATTATTATATATTTATCAAATGAAAGAAAGAGTAATTGTTAATCTAACTAAAATAAACTTAAATTTGAACTTACTATCAAATTGTCGTTTTAGCAAATTTTTCTTTTCTAAATTATGTGTCGTCTTACAAAATTAAGGAAATATTTATCACATTTTTTTAACTTAAGCAAAAGGCTAGAGAAAATGTAATTTAATCACATTTTAAAAATCAAGATATTTTCTAGTTCATGTAAAAAAAAAAACCCCTTATTTGAACATTTAGCTTAAAATATACTTAGTAATCATTTTCGTATATTGTGCATGAACTAGAAAGCTTAAAAGCTTGATTTACGGCTTAAGCTTTCAACTTGTTTAACTCAATTGTAGCAAAAAACCTTGGTTAACTGATCAACACCCAAAGTTCTAATTTTGACTAAAATAAGGATCTGACAGCTCAAATAAGCGCCTAAGTTTTATCTTCTAATGCTATGTGTCAATTGCTTAGCCATTAACAATTACATTAGGTCCTTATTTGATTCGAAATTGAAACTTTAGACTCAATTCCAACCAAATTTTGAAAGGTTGAACATTAAATCGAGCATTTTCACCAAAAAATAAAGTCCTTATTTGATCGATTTTACCATTATTATTTTAGAATGAAGTAGTTAGATACTCGAAGTTGTGTGGTTTACGAAGAAAATGCAACAAACATTTACAGAATCATTGTTAATTATTAATTAATACGCCTATTTGCCTCCATGATCCTTACAAGCTGATTGTAATGTTTCTTTATCATAATGAAAATGCCTGTTTTATTTAAAAAAATTAATACCACTACTTTCTTCCTTATATGTAATCCATGGTTTAACATTTCCCCTTTCAGGACTTGTGCGAGTCAAAGTTTCAGCTAATTTCCTTGAACATAACGAACCTCCGCGTAATTTTGACAAAATCTTAGGTCATCTGCTCGCGGCTGCTCCATATCGTTTCTTACCCAACATGCAAGTTACTTAATTCACTTGTTTATTTTATTCATTTTCTCAATTTAAATTTTGCCATTCTGAAATGGCATTTTGTATTAAGCCTATATTCATGGCGTAAAGGCAAACTTATAAAATTGAAAGAAATAAGACAAAGGGATCTTATAAAACTCAAATAATTTTACTCTGTACTTATATGGAGTATTTTATAAAAGCATTATGAATCACACATTCGAAAAATTGATCACTGAATGTAAAAGAAAAGAATATGAAAGAATAAAAATAATATAATCCTACAAAAGAATCATGGAAACAAGAAGAAAATGAATAATCTGAATTGGAGTATGATCTATCCTCTTAATTAGGCTGCGTTGCATTCAGAAGGCAAACCTTGAGGGAACCTTTTGGTGTCACTGCAGTAATTGTAAATCATGTAATTCTTCTGCACCCATCGAAGCCTTTCCTGACTTGTTGTATCCAACTCTTGTGAAAGCCATGAATTTGCAGAAGATGGATTATCTGATTTGCAGGAAGATGCTCCATTAGACCAAGTGCAAGCATTAGCATTGAAGTTCCTGTAAGAAGCAGTGAAAGGAGCTTGACTCCAATCTGTCTTCACCAATCCACCCCTTGTTGCCCAATCATCAGCGTTCCACAGACTCGAGTAGATTCTCATGGGCTGGTTCTTGGGGAAAGGAACTCTAATGGATTCCATGTTCTTGAACTCTCTAATTGGTGTCCCATCAACAGAAAACACAATCCGTTGAGGATTCCAGAGAATGGAATAAGTGTGGAAATCAGCAGTTGGGTCAAACCAGAGATAGAACTGTTGCTCTCTGTTACCCTTTCCTTGACTGAACACATTGGTGTGAAGAATGTAAGGATCACCACTCAAGTTTCCAAGGAACTCGAAGTCAATTTCATCCCAATTTGATCCTTTTGAAGATAAATAGTAGGCGGTAACAGTGCCAGCAGAGTTGCCAGGGACAAGCTTGAGCTGCATGTCAATCTTGCCAAAAAGGAACTCATTCCTGGACTGGAAACCAGAGCCGGAGGCCTTATCAAGGGAGAGAGTTAGAACCTCTCCATTGTTGACAATCTTACCACGGCCATCTCCCCATGTGATGTCAAAATCTTGGTAGAAATTAGCAGTAGAGGCAGCTATAAAAGAGAAATAAACAAGGCTGGCTATCACCGCCACTGGCGAACCACTTGAAGTAGCCATGGGCTTAATTTTTTAGGGTTAGTAGCAGAAAAGAAACTTGTAACTTGTAAGTATTAATTTGATGATGAAGAGTAGAGAAAGCTATTGAAGAGAAGAGATCGATGAAATTTGATATGGAAGCAAGGCTCGAGTGCATGGTTATATATAGAAGCAGAGTAGGAATATGAATTGCACAAGACAAGGGGACAAGGGAAGGCGGTAGGAAGGTGGAGCGAGGTTTCATTTCAAGTGAGCTGTGTACAGTTGTTTAGCCTTGGCCCCAGGGAAATGCTTAGCTAAAAGCCCCAGACTAGTTGTAATTCTAGTCCTACTTTCTGCCACTTCCCAAGTTATAGAAAATTTTTATCATGATTAAAACGCGTTCTATTTTTTCTTTTTATTTCTTAGAGTGAATGGATAAATAAACAGAGCCGGTGCCACCCGGTTCTTTTATTAATCAAAAGTAGTGTTACTTTTTGGTCATACTCAAAACAATGGGAGAATAGTTTGAATGAATCGCAAAAGTGATACATATTGGATTTGCAGAGTCTACCCTCCTAAGTCCTAACCGACTCTTCCCCTTATCCAAAGGGAGCAAGTTTATTTTTTCTTTTGTTATTCCTATGGTTCATTTATAAATTATATACGTTATTTTACATATTAAAATAAAATATATTTTATATGGAAAATTATTCAATACAATAATGGTGGAGTTTATCAGACTGCACATGCGGATCTAGAATGTTGACATGTGTTCCCTAGGAACTATATTGAAATATTTAAGATTTAGTTAATTAAAAAAATGGACACATGTCAACTCCTCACCTCGCTTATGAAGTCCAAATTTTACACAAACAGTGTATCAAATAATTACCTATTTTATATTTATAATAATAACTAATAAAATACAAATTTGCTTAGAAAATTACAAGTTGTCGACCCGAAAAAAAAAAATACAAATTTGGGTTTAGTTGGTCTTAATGGCCTAAAATTCTATGCCCAAAGTTGGCCCAAGTCTAGCTGGGGCTACAACCTTACTAAGCGCCGCGTCTCCGATGTAACAAAGGAACAAGTGACATCAACTCATTTGGATATTAACCACAAAATCTACTCTAGCCACCCACTCACCTTCCCATTCTCCTCCGGTCTTCCTCCTAATTTTCATTCAAGGCTTCTTATTACTCCTCCTCTCTCAACTATTTGTCGAGGAGGCCCTGTAATAATATGCACGCGCGGAAGCAAAACAAATGCCAATCTCACAGACAACAAACCAACAGCAATATCCAAACCAATGATCCAAAGAAGTTAAAATAAATTAACCAATCCACCAAGCAGATATATTTCAACCAAGCAAGCAGAAATCGAAATTGGCAACAATTAAAGAAAAATAAAGAACACCAAATTTACGTGGAAAACCCTTTGGTGTGAAGGGAAAACCACGGGGCAAAACCGGATAAAAATCCACTATGAGAAATAAGTAATTACAATAGTTCAAGTCTAAGCTAATTGCCCAAAGCCTAAGCACCAACAAATTGGAACAAAAATACAAGGATTACCTCTTTGGATCACCAAGAAATCAATCCCAAAGAAACTCAATTTGTTGCCCTTATCTCTCACCCTTACTCTCTCTATGGAGTAAGAACCAAAGCCACGTCGCACCCTCTTACAAGTTTCTTGCAAGATCCCACAAAGAGCAAATATCGATGTTCACTTGCTTCACGTGGTGCGGCCCCAAGGTCGACAAAGCTAATATATCAAATTGCGCTGCTCACAATTCCCGAATTGATAAATACAATTCCACCAATAATTGCCGCCGCTTAGCCTTTTGCTTTCAATTGACAAATTTAATATATATATATATATAGCTAAGCCAAAAGTCGGTTAACAAAACCCTTTACATCTTTAATTATGACCATTGGATGATTTGATTAATATCAAATCCTAGCCATCCAATTATATTAAAGCTTTATGAGGCCCACTTCAAACCAAGAGTGGAGTTGGACCCAAATGGGCTACAAGCCCAACAATCTCCCCCTCCAAACCCCATTCGAAGGAGATGTGTCACACAACCTGTTTCACTTGAAGTTTGCCTCGGCCAAGGTGTCCATCCCGGCCAAGTTGCTGCACAACTCAAGTTTCTCCCTGGGAACCACTTTTGTTAACATCTCTGCAACATTCTTATCGGTGTGAATCTTCTTCAACTGTAATTCTTTATCTTCCGTCGCCATATGTAACCAATGGTACCTAACATCAATGTGCTTTGTCCTAGCATGGTACATGATATTCTTACTCAAATCCAAAGCACTCTGTCTATCACAAAATACCATATACTCTTTCTGACTCAAACCCAATTCATGAAGAAATCTTTTCATCCAAAGCATTTCCTTACCTGCTTCGATAGTTGCAATATATTCAGCCTCCGTAGTAGACAAGGCAACACACTTCTGCAATTTAGACTGCCAAGAAACAGCTCCCCCCGCAAAAGTAAAAATGTAACCCGAAGTAGATTTCCTACTATCAAGATCACCCGCCATGTCTGCATCAGTAAACCCTTCAAGAACTGTCTGTGTAGTCCCAAAACTCAAGCACATCTTTGAAGTACCTCTTAAGTATCTGAAGATCCACTTCACCGCTTCCCAATGAACCTTTCCTGGATCGGAAAGAAACCTGCTCACTACACCAACTGCATGAGTTATGTCAGGTCGTGTACAAACCATGAGATACATCAATGAACCCACTACAGAGGAATAGGGAATAACTGACATCTCATCCTTCTCTTTCTCACTTACAGGACAAGATTTCTTGGTCAACTTGAAATGTTTAGCAACTGGTGTGCTAACAGACTTAGCATCCTGCATGTTGAATCTCTTTAGTATTCGTTCAACATACTTTTCTTGTGATAACCACAACTTTCCAGCTTTCCTGTCTCGGATAATATCCATACCCTAAATCTGCTTAGCTGGACCTAAATCTTTCATATCAAAAGACCTAGACAAATCATCTTTCAACTTGCTAATTAATTCAACAAGTTGCCCAACAATCAACATATCATCAACATAGAGTAAGAGAATAATGAAATCATTACCAAATGATCTAAAATAAACACAAGGATCGGCTGCAGTTCTCGTAAAGAGATGACTCACCATAAAAGAATCAAACTTCTTGTACCACTGCCTCAGAGCTTGTTTCAAGCCATACAAGCTCTTCTTCAACCTGCAAACCATGTGTTCCTTCCCTTTAACCTCAAAACCCTCTTGTTAGTCCATGTAAATTTCTTCTTGTAAATCACCATGCAAGAATGCAGTCTTAACATCAAGTTGTTCAATCTCAAGGTTCAAACTCACAGCTAGACCAAGTACAACCCGAATGGAACTCATCTTCACAACTAGAGAAAAAATCTCATCAAAGTCAATACCTGCTTTCTATGCGAAGCCTTTTACCACCAAACGAGCTTTGTACCTCAATAGCTTACTACCATCTTTCTTCAACTTGAAAACCCACTTGTTCTTAAGTGGCCTTTTACTTTTTGGAAGCTCCACTAACTCATAAGTGCCATTTTTTTTTTTGCAAAGAATCCATTTCTTCTTGCATTGCTTCCAACCATTGCTGCTTATCTGAAGTAGACTGCACATCACAGAAGCTCTCTAGCTCTCCATCATCAGTAAGCAGAAGACACTCAGAACTAGGATACTTGGTGGATGGAATATGCCCCCTGGTTGATCTCCGAAGCTGAGGCTCAGTGCTCTCAGGTAGGGGTGGTTGCTCCCACTGCTCAATACCCACTGCATCTGGCTGTGCAATGTCATCATCACCATCCAACTCATCATTACCTATAGTTGGCTCATCTGTACCAAGTTCTATACCTTGTTCATTTCCACCATTTGTGGCTCTCCTTGGTGGAACTGTTGTCGGTATCACATCATCATCATCATGAACAACCTGAGAAGTTTTTTCCTTCTTCTCAAAATCAGCTATGGTCTCATGTTCATGAAAGACAACATCCCTGCTTCTAACAATCTTTTTCTTTTCGGGATCCTAAAACCTATACCAAACTCCTCACCACCATAGCCAACAAAGATACAAGGAGTGGTTTTACTGTCAAGTTTTGACCTTTGGTCCTTAGGCATATGCAAGAAAGCCTTGCATCCAAATACCTTCAAATGAGCATATAAAGGATCTTTACCTGACCATACTTTCTCTGGTATGTTAAAGTCTAAAGGAGCCGATGGAGACCTGTTGATAAGGTAGCAAGCAACCTTGACCGCTTCACCCCAGAATGCCTTAGGTAATTTAGCCATCCTTAGCATGCATCTCACTCTTTCCACAATGGTGCGATTCATCTTTTCAACTACACCATTATGTTGGGGTGTTCCAGGTTCTGTCAACTCATGCATAATCCCATGCTTTGAACAATATGCAACAAAGTCATTGGATGTGTACTCACCACCATTATATGTCTGTATACACTTCAAGGGTAACCCTGTTTCCCTTTCAACCATGGCATGAAATTTCTGAAATATCTGCAATACCTGACTTTTGTATCTCACACAAAACACTCAAGTTTTTCATGAAGCATCATCAATAAAAGTAACAAAGTATCTATCACCACCTAAAGGCTCCACCTCCATGGGACCACAAACATCAAAATGAATCAATTTCAATTTATTTTCTTTCCTAGTAGCAGGTATACGGAAAGAAACTCTACGATGCTTACCAAATAAACAATGATCACAAGAGTTAACAGTCAAACCTTTACCTTTGGCTGAGGGTATAGGAATGAGGGACTGTCTCGCCAAAAGCAACAACCCTTTTTCACTCAAGTGTGCCAGCCTGTTATGCCACAAGTTTGGTGAAACATCATCTTCCACTGCATTGACATTGTTTTCACAATGTTTCAACCAAGTCTTGTACATAGTGCAACATAAACTTCCTTTTACAACTAGTAAAGACCCATCAAGAAGCTTCCATGGTTCATCCTTTTGCCGACTCTCATATCCTTCCTTATCAAGGACATTGATGGAAGTCAAGCTTATTCTCAAATCCGAAATGTGTCTCAAATTCTTCAAAGTCAATGTGCAACCAGTACTGGTCTGAAAAACAATGTCACCAATCCCCACAATCTGCGACACACTCTTGTTTCCCGTCCTGGTTTCACCAAAGTCTCCTGCTTTGTAAGTTGTAAACAACTCCCTCTTGGGAACACAATGATATGTCGCGCCTATGTCAACAATCCATTCAATAGATGGATCAGCTACATGGTTACAATCACCATGTCCACAAGTCAATGACACTGTCTCCTCATTAGAAACAACTACAGTCACATTGCTTTCTTGTCTGGAGCAGAGTTAGTGACCGTAACAACTGACATATCCCAACTCTCCGACATAGAATCCAATAGATACAAAGCATTTACTTCTTCACTAAGATCAATCTTCATAGTCAACAACAGATTTAACATCTCCTGGTAGTCACTCAAGTACTCGGCCATGGATTATCCCTCTTTATACTTCATATTGGAAAGCTTTCTGACTCCAAAAGCCTTGTTCGCTTTTCCTTTCATACAATGCAGCCAATTTTTCCCAAGCAGCATGAGTGCATTTCTCTTGCGCCACATGGTGAAAGACACTAATGTCAACCCATTTTCTTATTGTGCCCAACGATTTCCTGTCAAGTTTTTTCCAATCATCATCTTACGTATCTTTTGGTTTACCCTAATCACCCAATATGGGATCATACAAGTCCTTGCAGTATAGATGATCCTCCATCATCGGTTTCCAAAATTGTAATTTGTAGCTGTTAGTTTCATTATGGAACCACTATCACTCTCCATGATTCAAAGCTGTAACCTAGCTCTGATACTAGTTGTTGAGAAGGCCCTGCAATAATATGCACGTGCGGAAGCAAAACAACTACCAATCGCACAGAAAACAAACCAACAACAATATCCAAACCAATGATCCAAAGAAGTTAAAATAAATTAATCCACCAAGCAAATATATCTCAACCAAGCAAGTAGAAATCCAAATTGGCAAGAATTAAAGAAAAATAAAGAACACCAAATTTATGTGGAGAACCCTTCAATGTGAAGGGAAAAACCATGGGGCAAAACCGGATAAAAATCCACTATGAGAAATAAGTAATTACAATAGTTCAAGGCTAAGCTAATTGCCCAAAGCTTAAGCACCAACAAATTGGAACAAAAATACAAGGATCACCTCTTTGGATCACCAAGAAATCAATCCCAAAGAAACCCAATTTGTTGCCCTTATCTCTCACCCTTACTCTCTCTATGGAGTAAGAACCAAAGTCACGTCGCACTCTCTTACAAGCTTCTTGCAAGATCCCACAAAGAGAAAAAATTGATGCTCACTTGTTTCACGTGGTGCGGCGCCAAGGTTGACAAAGCTAATATATCAAATTGCGCTGCTCACAATTCCCGAATTGATAAATACAATTCCACCAATAATTGCCGCCGCTTAGCCTTTGCTTTCAATTGACAAACTCAATATATATATATATATATATATATATATATAGCTAACGTAAAAGTCAGTTAACAAAACCCTTTCCATCTTTAATTTTGACCATTGGATGATTTGATTAAAATCAAATCCTAGCCATCCAATTATATTAAAGTTTTATGAGGCCCACTTGAAACCAAGAGTGGGGTTGGACCCAGATGGGCTACAAGCCCAACACTATTATCGTCAAGGGGAGGGAGAGTCTTGATTTTAGATTTTAGATTTTAGATTTTTTATTTTTGAATAAAGTCTCTAGGTTCCAAAGTCTCAAATCGGTTGAGTTTTAGTAAGAATTTGTTTTTTGAGTCACTTTGTTTTTTTAGTAGATTAAATATTATTAGAGATTATGAATTTATTTTGTGATTTATCGGTCAATCAATTGGGTTTTCAAATCAATCACACCTTCATTGCAAATAAAAATTCTTATGAGTTGAAGCGAAAAAGATGGGGTGATGGACATGTTAGAGACTTACGTAGAAGATTTAAGATACTAAATTGCATAGAAGAAAAATAAAAAAAAATGTATAAGAGCATTTTTGTGAAAGAAATTAAATTGAAGGGATCAATTATACATAAAGAAATAATATAAGGACTAAATTGACTAAAGCACAAAGTTTTGAGGATTGTTCAATAAATAAACCATTAATTATGGGCAAACATACTCTCACCCACATGTCGGCTTGCCCTTAAAAGGGCTTCCTATTATATATACACAAGTACCCAACTTAAATTTTCCTTCATTTTTCTCAAATATTCTCAGCAACCAAGCATGAGGCATTGAAAATTGAAATAGTAAGAAAATTCCATGGGAAAATAAAATAAAATAGAAAAGAGCTTGAACCCTTTGATAAACCCTGAGAAGTTTATAAAAGGGAAGAGTTGAAACCACCAAGCATCAACCGGATTACGTTTGGACTTCATGGTTAAGAATTTACTTTGAATATTCTTTGAAAGGTGAAGAGAATATTGAAATGTTTAAAATTTTCCTGTTGTTTTCTAGGAGTTTTTTTGGTGAAAAGTGATCTTTTTACCCCCATTTTTTTGCTACTTAATGGAGCCTGATGCAAACAAGTTTGATGAAATGACCAAAATACCTCTCTCCATTTATACTTGGATCAATGTGCTTAAATTTTTAGATTGGTTTTTTGGTCATTTCACTTCTTATTATTAATGTTTTGTTATAATATATATATATATACATATATATACAGGAAAAAGAATAAATAACAACACAAATCAAATGAGAAAAAAAAACAGAGACTCACCAACATAGAGAGGCAGAATCAGATCCAATTCAATCAACGCGAAAGAGCAGGAGCAAAAGGGGAATAAAGAATAAAAAGAGTGAGTGAATAAAATGAAAGCAGAAACAAAGCGAAAACCAAATCAGAGGAAACAAACAAAGAAGCAGAGACAATAAAGAGAATGTGATTACCTGACAATTCCACAAACACCACTGACCAAGGAGGAAGACCAAAAAAGAGCAAAAGTAGAGAATAAAATGAGCAGAAACCATAACAAAACAATCAAGAGAATCAAATAACAGAAGAAAGCCACACGCACGGAACAAAAACAGAGGAAACCCGAAAAAGACTAACATAGCCAAGCAGAATTACCAAAGAATTTAAAGGAGATAAGGGACAACACAAACCATAAAGGAAAAGAGAAAAACCAAGGCAACCTATACAATGAATATTAACCTAGAATGCCATAACCTAGACCCACAAAAACCACAAAATCTCACAATCCCCATGAAGACCGGTTAAACGGAGAAGAGAGAGATGAGAAAAGGTGAGCAAAAAAGAAAAGGAAATGGGGATCTACAGTAGTAGAAGGGAGGGAGCAACCGGGAAGAAAAGAGAACAACGTAAGAGAGGAAAAAAGAAAAAAAAATCCAAAATCCCACTATCAACCCACCATAACCGAGGCCCAAGCCCGGAGAAAAGTCCAAACAACAAACAGCCTTCAACAGAAGCACAAAACTATACAGAGCAGCTACCAATTACAACACCCCATATGTCAAAAAAGTCAGAGTAAAGAATACAATGTAATCATGAGAAATTGTCTTTAATATAGTAGATAAGTTTTGTCATTTCTCAGCTTGCCCTTAAAAGGGCATCCTATTATATAAGTTTTAAAATATCGGTTTAGTTTTACTTACCAAAAGTATAACGGGTGTTGGAAATCGTCACTATCTCTTGCCATAGTCCAATCTCATCATATTCTTTTTTTTAGTCTCAAGAATTCCATAGTCATAAATAAAAACAAATTAGAGTCACAAGAAATACCTACTAAACGAGTACTGAAGAAGAAGGAGAGAGACACTTCTGAAGTGAAGAGGAAGCTAATTAAGTGGACTCCTCCTCCAGAAGGTACCATTAAGTTTAACTCGTGTAGTGCTTATGATGTAAACACTAGTATTGGTGGTTTTGGGGTTGTTGCAAGAAATCACAATGCAGTGGTCATAAATGGTACTAATGGTGTCTGCGTTGTTGACTCTGCTCTTAAAGTAGAAACTAGAGCCCTGAAGGAGTCTATCCTCCTAGCCAAAAGAATGAATATAGCTAAAGTTTAGTTTGAGATTGACTCTTAAGAACTAGTAAATGCAATGGTCCTTTCGGGTCATAAGCAACGCTAGGAATTGGAAAATGAGGTTCCTGATATATATTAGACGATGGTTGTTGGATTTCCCTGGTGCTGAAGTCAAGTTCATAAGAAGAGAGGGTAACAAAGTAGAAGATTGGGTCGCTACACATTCAAAGTTAGGGCTGTGCCCTGATGGGTGGGTTTCACGACCTCCATCCTCACTAGTCTACATCCTAGACAAAGATGGCTTACCTGCTCCACTGTGCTGATTTGTTTTTTGTAATCTTCTGTTTGGATCTAGGTTTCTGAGAATACTTTTCGGGTTTCTCGTGTTGAGTCTAGGTCTAAGAAAGATTAGTGATTGTATCTCCTGGTTTTTAGTGATAGCAATAAAATAACCTTTTGTTTTGGCCCAAAAAAAAAATACCTACTAAAAAAAACACAAAGCTGAATTTTTAAATTTTGACAATTCAAAATATATATTTGAAACAAAGTCATCATCTTCTTTTTTTTTAATCTAAAAAAGAAAAACCAACATCGTAGCTGGGGTAAACAAAGCCCTCCTCCTGGTTAACTTGTCTGCAACTTGATCACGCATCAGGGGCATTAGGGCTTGAACTTTCCATTTCCTTTGGAGCGTCCTCCTTCACCTTTTGAGCGTCATCCCTCAGGTCATCAAAGTCCTTCTTGATAAGCAATGCAATCGTGTTCTTACAGTGGAACCTACATTGAGAATTGCATTGGACATTTAGAAGTAAATCCCCCTCCACGCATTTGCCTTGAGAGAACTGATAAGGGTGGTTTTGCCCCAGTCCATCAGGCCAAGTTTAGCTGTAGGACGTTCCTCCCTCTCATTTTTCTCAAGTGCAGCCAAGTTCTTCAATGCCAAATCCTTCAAAACAGAGTCCAAGGAATGGCACATCTTTATCGCCTCGGTCGTCAGAGTATCTTTAGCCTCTTGTGAGGCAACACCCCTTTGAAATAGCTCGACAGTTTCTTCAGAAAGTTTGAATTCAAATGTAAGCTCTATGATTTCCGGTCTCTCCACTGTGAGGTTGAGCCCTTTCTCTCTCAAGTCTCTCAAGAGCTCCTTTTTCAATCATTCCTTCCATTGCTGCCGGCAGCTTGACAGAAATGTCGGAGTAGTAAATGAAGTTGTAGAGGAGCAGATTGAAAGAACTTGCGAACCAAGGATGATACGGGGCTAGCTCAATTAGGCTAGGATTGAGTTGCAATCACCAATACCCGAACCTTTCAAGTGCTTAAAGTGCTTAAAGTTGCACTTCAAAATCCTAAAGGGTTAGTGTTTGGGATGTATTTAGGCTAACTAAGGGTCAATTCTCAAAGGAATTGAAAGATTAAGCACACGGGCTCAAATATCTTAAGGATACAGAAATTACCACCAAGAGGATTTAAACCGGTTGAAACTCACCACCAAATGGAGCTCACTTGATACAGAATACACCACAAATGAATTCCAAAAGATGAACAAGCTTCTATTACTCCAAATCAATAAGAGATACAAAATTTCACCACTCAAATTGACAAGGAAAGTTTGCAAGAACCTAGACAAGGTTACAAGCTTGAACAAGAGTTCAAAGTTTACAAAAGTCAAGTCTAATGAGAATAGTGCTCATTCGTAGCTTATATACTAGGATTAGCAACTTAAACACACTTAACTAAGCTAATAAAACAAGTTTAACTTAACCAAAACATATGCTTAACTTAAACAACCCGAATTAGCTAGAAACATGATCTAAGCAAGTATGAAATGGATTCGGATTGTAGGCAGCCGAAATACACCATTCCATGCACAAAATGATGATGTCTCCAACTTGTCTTCAACCAACAAAATCATCCAACCAAAATAGAGTACTTCACCACAAGGGTTTTCCATGCCTTCATTTTTGACCGAATGGTGTCAAGCCTTGATTGGATGCTCACTTCCATGTGTCAAACTAGGATTGGTGCTTGCTTCCACCGTGGCATCTACTTGGAGAGGTGCTAGCTTGGCTCCAACGTGGCTTTCAAGGTCCCACCCACCGTGCCATGTCACCAAAGCAAGCTGCTCACATGGCAAGGTGCTTACTTCACTAATTGGAGTAGTTTCACCCGAATCATCATGTTGGAGAAAATGGGACACTCGCGTGTCATTCTCCCCCAGTTGAAAAAGCAATGAAGTATCTCCATGAATATAAGAAACAAGATCAGAAATGTTAAAGGTAGGAGACACCATAATCCTCGGGCAAATCAAGCTTGAAAGCATTATCTCTGAGCTTCTCAATGTTCTTAAAAAGGCCATCTGCTCTTGGTTTAAGTTTTGCAAATAGACCTTGGTTGAACCTTCCCTTTCTCAAGTGAATCCACACCAAATCACCTACATCATGTTTAACAAACTTACGGTGCTTGTTGGTTTGTTGTATGTACTTGATGTTTTGTTGAGTGATCTTCTCTCGGACATCACTATGGAGCTTCTTAATCTCCTTGGCTCTAGCATCTGCGTCACTACTATACTGCCCACTAGAACAAGGAGTTAAATCCAAAGGAGTAAGAGGATTAATGCCATAAACTACCTTAAATGGAGTTCTCCCAATGGAAGTGTGAAAAGACCGGTTGTAAGCAAACTCAATTTGTGGTAGAATCAAATCCCATTGCTTGATGTTCTTCCCCACATAACTCCTCAACAAGCTCCCTAAGCTCCTATTAGTAACTTCAGTTTGCCCATCGGTTTGTGGGTGATAGGCCGAACTGAATTTCAAAGTACTCCCTAGCTTCCTCCAAATGGTCCTCCAAAAATGGCTAAGGAACTTTGTATCCCTATCCGAGACTATGCTTCTAGGAACACCATGCAATCTCATTACCTCCTTGAAGTACAATTCGGCAATGTGACTTGCATCATTTGTCTTGTTGCAAGGAACAAAATGAGCCATCTTTGAGAATCTATCCACAATAACCATGATAGAGTCTTGGTTCCTTTGTGTCCTAGGCAACCCGAGCACAAAATCCATACTAACATCCTCCCATGGTGCATTAGGAACCGGTAATGGAGTGTATAGCCCACTATTTTGGCTCCTTGTCTTGGCCAAATGACACACATGGCATGATAGGACATGCCTAGCAACATCCCTCTTAAGTCTCGGCCAAAAGTAATTTTGTTGCACCATGTACAAAGTTTTAGCCCTTCCAAAGTGCCCACTCAACGTTCCACCATGAGCTTCCTCTATAATAGCCAACCTCAAAGAACAACGAGGTACACACAATCTATTAGCATAAAACAAATAACCATCAACAAAAGAATAAAGCTTACTAGGGTCATGATGGCAAGATCTCCATGTATCTCCAAAGTCCTCATCATGCTCATACAACTCCCTAATAGCTTCAAACCCCACAACTTGCACTTGTAGTGTAGTAAAAAGTGTGAACTTCCTACTAAGTGCATCGACCACCACATTTTGAGCCCCGACCTTGTGCTTAATGGAGAAACTAAAAGATTGCAAAAATTCCACCCACTTTGCATGTCTCCTATTAAGCTTGTGTTGTTGATTGATGAACTTCAATGCTTCATGATCCGAAAACAACACAAAGGGTTGTGGCAGCAAGTATTGTGACCAATGATCAAGTGCCCGCACCAATGCATAAAACTCTTTATCATAAGTAGAGTATTTTCTTTTGCATTCATTTAATTTTTCACTAAAGAATGCAATGGGTTGCCTCCCTTGGCTCAAAACAGCCCCTATGCCCACATCCAAGGCATCACACTCTACTTCAAATGGTACATTAAAATCAGGCAGTTTTAAAGTTGGAGCTTTGGTCACTCTCTTCTTCTACTCATTAAAACTAGCTTGAGTTTCCTTAGTCCAACAAAACTTCTTATTTTTGAGGCATTCGGTGATAGGAGCAACAATAGTACTAAATCCCTTGATGAACCTCCTATAAAATGATGCCAAACCATGGAAACTCCGAATCTCTTGAATTGACTTAGGAGTAGGCCAATTCAGAATTGCTTCAACTTTCCCACTATCCATTTTGACACCATCACCCGAAACAACATACCCCAAAAATGCAACTTCATGAGTGAATAAATGACACTTCTTCACATTAGCAAAAAGCTTCTCATCTCTCAACAATTCAAATACTTTTCTCAAATGCATAACATGAGCATCCTCATCAGAACTATAAACCAAAATATCATCAAAATACACAACTACACACTCACCTACACAAGGCTTGAGAACATGGTTCATAAATCTCATGAATGTGCTAGGTGCATTAGACAACCCGAACGGCATCACAAGCCACTCATACAAGCCATCCCTTGTCTTAAAAGTTGTTTTCCACTCATCTACTGGCTTCATCTGAATCTGGTGATATTCACTCCTCAAATCAATCTTGGAAAACACCTTTGCACCATGTAGTTGATCAAGCAAGTCATCAAGCCAAGGAATGGGAAATCTATAATCAATGGTGATCTTATTGATGGCTCGGCTATCAACACACATCCTCCATGAACCGTCCTTCTTTAGCACCAATAGAGCAGGAACTGTACAAGGGCTCAAACTCTCTCGGATCAACCCTTTTTATAGTAACTCTTCCACTTGCCTTTGTAGCTCCTCATACTCTTTAGGACTCATTCTATATGCTGGCTTATTAGGCAACACCGAACCTGGAATGAGATCAATTTGGTGTTGAATATCCCTCAAGGGTGGAAAACCAGCTGGAATTTCATCCGGGAACACATCTCCATATTCATCAAATAGTGGTACCAATTTTGGGTGCAAACCCGAACCCTGCACATCACCATTCATATCAAAGATAACCAAAGCAAATGCAATAGGCTCACCTTTAAGCTTTCGGACCAATTCCTTCCTAGTCATGAGCAAAGATTCCCTCTTTGGTGTAGGAACAATATTTGGCTTCAAAGGAGCCAAAGTGATCTTTTGGCCATCCTTCCTCAAAGTGTAAGTATGAGCATGACCATCATAGATAATAAGCCTATCATATAACCAAGGACTCCCCAACAACAAGTGACAAGCATCCATGGGAACAACATCACACTCAACCTCATCCGAATAGTATTTCCCAATGGAAAATGATACAATACACCTCAAAGTCACCCTCAAATCCGACTCATCTTTTAACCAACTAAGCTTGTACGGTGAAGGATGTGGAGTAGTCTTCAACCTAAGCTTCTCAACCATTTCCACCGAGGCTAAGTTCTCAAAACTCCCACTATCAATAATCACCATACACACTCTGCCTTGGCATGTACACCGAGTATGAAACACATTCTTTCTCTTCCAATCTTCACCCTCTACCACTTGACTCACCTTGAAACATTGTTGCACCACAATGGACTCTCCATGATCGGCATAGGTGAGTTCCTCTTCCTCCTCCTCCTCGGGTACTTCATCACCCTCTTCATGATCATCATCATTATCCTCCACAAGAGTAACAACTCTCCTATTAAGACAATCCGCGGCCATATGCCCAAAACCATGGCATTTGAAGCACTTCCTCTCTTGCCTCAACTTGGCTTTCTTGGCATCATCACCACCTTTCTTGCCTCTGTCCCTCTCATCAACTTTCGGTTTAGGAGCAAATGGAGACTTAGAAGTAGTCCCCTTGCCAAAATCTTTACCTTCAAACCTCATGACAGATTTTGACTTCAATTGCCTCTCAACCCGCAAGGCAAACTTAGTAACATCATTCAAGGACCAATAAGGCTGCAATGAAACAACATTAGTAATATCAACTCTCAAACTCGCCAAGTACCTTGCAATTGTTTGCTCCTCGAGCTCACTAATGTTTGCCTTGATCATCAAAGAATCAAACTCAGCTGTATAGTCCGAAACACTCATAGCACATTGTTTTAGATTTTGAAGCTTGATAAACACATCTTGCTTGTAGTCCTCGGGCAAGAATTTCTTCTTCGATTCTCGGACCATCTTGTCCCATGTCCGAATCTTATCTTTTCCCCTCCCTTCTCTTTACTTCAACAAGTTCTCCCACCACAAAGATGCATGTTTTCTAAGCTTGATAGCAACAAGCTTTACTTGCTTATTTTCGGGCACATCTTGATATTCAAAGATCCTTTCCACCGTATGTAACCAATCAAGAAAATCATCTGGTTGCCCTTTCCCATCAAATTCTGGAATCTCAACTTTGGGAGTATAAGCATGAACATAGGTGTTTTGAACTTCATCTTCATCTCTTACTCTTTGTACTTGCCGATTTGCATCACCAACATCACCAACTATATCATTTCTCCTTTGTTGTTGATGTTGCCTCCTTAAATGAGCTCTTACATCATCCGGATGCAATGGTTCACTAGAGGTACTAGAAGCGCCACTACCTCGGCCTCCTCTTCTAGTATGAGAGCAAAAACTCCCTTCACTCTCTTCACGGCGTCTCTCTCTTTCTTCCATCACATGAAGCCTTTCTCTTAGTGTTTCCACAAGGCCTCTAAGGTTTTCAACCGCATCATTTGGAGCAACTCGACCCCCATCATTTCCTTGTTGAGACATGATAAATCTCCGCACAACCAAAGCTCTAAATACCAATTTGATATGGGGCTAGCTCAATTAGGCTAGGATTGAGTTGCAATCACCAATACTCGAACCTTTCAAGTGCTTAAAGTGCTTAAAGTTGCACTTCAAAATCCTAAAGGGTTAGTGTTTGGGATGTATTTAGGCTAACTAAGGATCAATTCTCAAAGGAATTGAAAGATTAAGCACACGGGCTCAAATATCTCAAGGATACAGAAATCACCACCAAGAGGATTTAAACCGGTTGAAACTCACCACCAAATGGAGCTCACTTGATACAGAATACACCACAAATGAATTCCACAAGATGAACAAGCTTCTATTACTCCAAATCAATAAGAGATACAGAATTTCACCACTCAAATTGACAAGGAAAGTTTGCAAGAACCTAGACAAGGTTACAAGCTTGAACAAGAGTTCAAAGTTTACAAAAGTCAAGTCTAATGAGAATAGTGCTCATCCGTAGCTTATATACTAGGATTAGCAACTTAAACACACTTAACTAAGCTAATAAAACAAGTTTAACTTAACCAAAACATATGCTTAACTTAAACAACCCGAATTAGCTAGAAACATGATCTAAGCAAGTATGAAATGGATTCGGAGCCGAAATACACCATTCCATGCACAAAATGATGATGTCTCCAACTTGTCTTCAACCAACAAAATCATCCAGCCAAAATAGAGTACTTCACCACAAGGGTTTTCCATGCCTTCATTTTTGAATGTGTGAAACTAGGATTGGTGCTTGCTTCCACCGTGGCATCTACTTGGAGAGGTGCTAGCTTGGCTCCACCGTGGCTTTCAAGGTCCCACCCACCGTGCCATGTCACCAAAGCAAGCTGCTCACATGGCAAGGTGCTTGCTTCACTAATTGGAGTAGTTTCACCCGAATCATCATGTTGGAGAAAATGGGACACTCCCGTGTCAAAGGACATTTCGGGAACAATTTCGTGAAAATATGCAAAACCTGGAATACGCTTTCGTGGAAGTACGCAAAACCTCCTTTCTATTTTTCTTTTCTTCCGCCGCACAAGAAGCGCTCTTGTAAGTCCTCATCATATTCATTATCAAAAAAATTCACTCCTCCACTAAAGTCAATATCTTCATATAAGGTGCCTAGCTACCACCTACAAAAACAAATTTCAACTGAGGCGTTAAATCATATTACAATTTAACTCAACATAAATTTTTTTGGCTTAGTGCTCAAAATGGCCCCTCAACTTACACAAAACGGCCAAATAAACCCCTAAACTCTAATTGCAGTCAAATAAGCCCCTGAACTCTTAAAAAATACCAAATAAGCCCTTTTCTGTCGGCTAAATACTGAAATAAGGACTAAACGTTTCAAGGAAGTACGCAAAACCTCCTTTCTATTTTTCTTTTCTTCCGCCGCACAAGAAGCGTTCTTGTAAGACCTCATCATATTCATTATCAAAAAAATTCACTCCTCCACTAAAGTCAATATCTTCATATAAGGTGCCTAGCTACCACCTACAAAAACAAACTACAGTTGAGGCGTTAAATCATATTACGTTCTAACTCAACATAATTTTTTTTGGCTTATTGCTCAAAATGGCTTCTCAACTTACACAAAACGACCAAATAAACCCCTGAACTCTAATTGCAGTCAAATAAGCCCCTGAACTCTTAAAAAAGGCCAAATAAGCCCTAATCTGACGGCTAAATGCTGAAATAATGACTAAATGTTTCAAGATTTTCTCAAATAAGGATCAAATTACACAATTTCAACAAATAAGAATACATACTTAAT
>AWWV01008893.1:0-41576 GCA_001974805.1 Corchorus capsularis
CATCTTTGAACCCGGGGATTGGGTTTGGTTGCATCTAAGAAAGGAGAGGTTCCCTGAAAAGAGAAAGTCTAAGCTCTTACCTCGTGGAGATGGTCCATTCCAAGTCTTGGAGAGGATCAACAACAACGCCTACAAACTAGATCTTCCTAGTGAATATGGCAATGTAAGTGCTACTTTTAATGTTTCAGACTTATCCTTGTTTGATAGTGACGCAGATTTGAGGACAAATCCTTTTCAAGGGAGAGGGGATGATGGGCCAAGGGCTTATCATGGCTTAGAAGGACACATTGGAACCAATGAAGATCATGGAGATGTCATCGATGCTAGCTTGGAGGAGCATGGAGGTGGAAGCACTAGTGACCGGCCATGCGACTTGCAGAAGTCCGGCCAACACCGGCCACGCGACTTGGAGATGCCCGGCCATCACCGGCCACGCGACATGGACATGTCCGGCCTTTTGATCCTTTAGCCATTCCGCAAGGTCCAATGACTAGGGCACGGGCTAAAAGGTTCAAGGAAGCTTTATTGGGCTTTGTAAGATCTCATCTTGAAGGTTTAGAGTCCATTGAAGAACATTTGGAAGGCATTGAAGTCGACATCACCAAGAATATTCCCATCGATTCCAAGGTGTTTACCTTACTTGAGATCGATGAGCATTAGGCTTTGGTATTGTTTAATTCGGCCTCATGGGCCTTTATTCTATCTTAGATTAATTATTTAATTAGTTTAGAAGACATTGGGTTGGGCCTTGTTTGACTAAGTCCAATCCTTGCTTAATTAAGTTATGTATTTACTTTTCCTAGTAGGACAAGGAGTAGGCTATTTCCTTGTTTCTTCCTTTATGTAATGTTTTCCTTTTAGATTTAGGAGAAGGGTTATGCGTCCCCTACTACTATATAAAGGGACCATCCCCCTCTTGTAAACAGAAGTCAAGTTAATCAATAAAGTTGAGAGGTTTATACCCATATCGATTTCTTTGGCTTCATTGTTCTAGTTTGAGCAAACTTAGGGTTCTTCATCTTGTAGAGTCCTAGCAAACAATTAAGTTGTGATTGCTTGGTTGTTTGTGAATCTTGTGATCTTGAGAATTCAATTGCAGGTCTAATTGAGTGCTTAAGGCTGACGAAAGAGGAAGGATAGCTTTGTGAAGATCATCGACATACAAGTCTAGGAGTTGAAGAAGTTCAAGTCGACTTTGGTGGATATTCAAAGGGGATTTTGAATCTAATACAACTAGATTCGTATCACTAAGTATGATTGGAGTCTTTAGGTTATTTTTCCACTATAAATACCCACCTTATGTACCATAGAAAACAATCTCTCATAATTCTATTCTTCTACCTTTCTTTAGTTTTGTTTTTCTCTAGTTTTACGTCTAGGGTGCCGCACCCTCTCTTTGCATAGAGAGGTGCGGCAACTCTAGGGATTGCTAAGGAGGATTCCGCCCCCTTCAAGTTTTGTAAGTTTTCTTATGCCTCTCATGGAAAAATCCATGAGTAGCTAAATTCTTAATACTTCTTATCCTTTGGGATTTTAATCAATTAATTATGGTGAGATTTGTGTGCTTATAATTTGATATTTGTTCTTGATTGATAGTTTGCTAATCTCTGTTTTATTTTATGATCTTGATGATTATTGATTTATGTGGCCAGTATTGATGTAATTGGATAGATCTATAGTTCAATCAAGCTTTGAGTGAAAGCTCAAGTTTGATTGTGTGGTAACAAATTGGAGAGGTTGAAAGACAATCCAATGGGATTAGTTTACCTTGTTGTTTAACAACAATGAATTTGGTTTTATTTGATATGCATGTGTGAATAATTGTTCTTAATGCTTTGTTTCTTAGCAATTTCTAAGCTTGAAAGGGAAATTGATTGTTAAGCAATAAAATGGATAATTAAACTGAAAGGGATTTTTATCTGAAAAGCATGTTAGGGTTTCCCTAGACCAATTATCTAATCAAGAATAAAATATTAAATTCATCTTTTAAATCAATGATCTATAGTTAATTTGATTAATTAAACCATTGGACAAGAAGTATACTTTCTTATTCTTGTTTTCTTTTAGTTGCCATAGTTTAGATTTAATTTACTTTGCTTTATTTTTTTGTTTAATTGTTTTCTTTATAATTGTTGTTTCTAATCCCCTGTTTTTGAGTGATTTCTTGTTGAAGATTTTATCTTTGGATAAGTCTATTCCCCTTCTCTGTGGGATTCGACCCCTGCTTGCACTATCTACTTAGTTAGGTTATTGTGGGGATTATTTCAATGATTGTTGACGACCGATCAGGCAGGAAGACCAAAGAAAAACAGAAGAAAGGGGCCTGAAGATACTAATCTAAGACCTGGGACTGGTGGAAGGAAAGACACCATCATTACTTATGGCAATTGTCAAACACAAGGACATAACAAGAGAAGCTGCAAAAATCCCCCAAAAGCAAAGGTATGGCAATTGTAATCCTGTTTTACTGTGTCAAATGTTGATGCTTATTAGTTCATGCTTATTCTCAAGTTGGAAAGAAGAAAGCTGAAGCCCCCAAACTGCCCAAAAGAAGTCCACTGAACCAACCCAAGTAGCCAAGAAGAAGTCCACTGCACCAACCAAAGGCCCTTCAAGATCCACTCAACCTATTGCCCCTGGCATCACAATTAAAGAGCCTACTCCAGTGTCCAAGGCTCAATCTCAGCCACTACAACATGCTGCACCTTCAGCAAAAGGAAAACAGAAAATGGCAGAAACAAAACGAAAGCTAGTTAGGTATAAGAAAAAGTCCATCAAAGGCACGAGATTCTACCCCCACAAAGATGGAAGCTCTACATACTATGTAATTAAACAATTTTGCACAACATTGAATTATTCATGTGTTATATTCCAGTAAACAACCTAACACATTTGAGTAATTTTTCTATAGAATGTGTCGAAACGTTCGGGTCCGGGGAACCCTGCCGAAACGACTTTGGAAAAGAGGAGTCGCCACTAATCTTTTTTTTCTAAGGTGTGTTTAGCCACCTAATGACCTCCTAAGCCTAGTTAAATCCAAAGCTCGGCAGTGGACCCACTAAACTTAAAGTCCGGTCTTCCAACCTAAATCTAGGTCCGGGAGTCTGTTACATTTGGGGAAGGATCAGCACCCCCAAATGCCCGTCAAATGACGGTACCTCTAATCTAAACTAAGATCTAGTGGGTCTAAATAAAAACGGTTGCTTTTATCTTATTTTCGAATGATGCATGAATTGGTGAATTTTATTTTAACCAGTAAACATTAGTGTACTTGAAATTAACCCGAGACCCTTCCCACACATTATGGGGGTATCTCGGGAATAATTCAATCTCGGAGCAAGGACCAAAAATTCGTACCCGAGTACATTTATTTGGGGCCCACCCGTCATTGTAAAACAACTACTGTTTACTGATTCTTACTTAGCTAACTCTCATGAATGACAATTAAAGTGCATGAAAGATTGATCTTATTTACATGCATTAACACAAGTCTACCCAAAGTCAACTCAATAAACCCTTCCCACGCATTATGGGGGTATTTATGGAATAAACCGGTCTAGAAGGATCTCCCAGAAATTCGTACCCGAGTACATTTATCCGAAAGGTCCTTCATCTCGGCAAAAGACGAGTGTTAATGCATTTTTGAACATAGCAAGGTGATATATAACATGTATGACATGAATGCATATGATTCTACTTTATCCCTACACTAATTACTAACTTATTACAAATTCCAAGGGGCCTAATTAGGCCGACAACTTAAAAAGCAATAACTTAAAAGAACGAAAGCTTAAGGGTCAACTTTGGTCGAACTGGGGACATTTCTGCACATCAAATAGAAGATTAGCAAAGTTCAGGATTTTTATGATAACCAATCAACATATCAAGCATTTAATTGAAACGAATCATTACCACAGGAATCTAATTGAATGCATAAACAAAATTGAATTCTTAAATAACCCTAAAAAAAACAAATCCTTAGACAAGCATGGACCAAATAAATTCTTTGATTAATTCATACCTAAAAATCAAATTCCTAAATCAAAGTTCTAATTTTAAGGTAATATTAATCCAAATAAATTCATCAATCCTTCTCTGAGTTTATTTCAATTTAAAAAATCAAATCTTTAATTCAAGGTTTGTGATTCTCAGATTAAATTAGTTCAAAATGGTTTAATACCAAAATTTCCAACCTAATTTTAGTTTAAAAATTCAAACTTCAAATTAAAGATTTGATCTTTCTAATTGAGGTAAACTCAAGATAGAATCGAAGAACGATTTTTTTGAACTAATATTAACTTAAAAATCAAATCTTTAAACTAAGGGCTTAATTGTCAAAAAACTAGGGATGAACATGCATAGATACAAAATTTAGACAACCAAGCCGTTATCAATAACAAGATTTCAGGGACTAAATTAGCATTAAAACCAAACATAATACTTGCAATCGAGATAAAGCCCAAAACTTATAACAGCCTATAAATACCAACTAAATTCAGAATTAGAAACTTACCTAAACCCTAGATTCCAAACCGTCGCCGCTACCAGCGTGTCGGAACTCCGGTGACCCTCTGTTCAAGCTGAAAGTTCACGAGCTGTTTCACCTCGCTACCCTCTGTTCGGATCTGTGTTTAGTTTCGCCAAAAATCGCCCTCCAAACGCCTCAAATTCCCCTCATCCGAACCGAACTTGAAGCCCTCTGATCTCCCTCCTCAGCCATCGGACAAGCCCGAAAGTGAGGTATGTTTTTCTACTCTCTTCACCCTATCTAATCACCAAAGGAATTTGGAATCGAAGCTTTAGATAAGAAAATCCCAAATTCGAAATGTGAAGAACCCTAGTTTCAATCCTTGAGTGAGAGAGATATTTTTTTAGAGAGTAAGAGAGAGAGAGAGGAGAGAGTAATCGAAGTGTTTTTTTCAATGAAAGGGAGAGATCCCAATGAGAGGATTCAGAGAGGTGAAGAAGAGAGCGAGAGGTGAGAGAGAGAGGATGAGCGACTGTGTAGAGTGGGAGAGTTTTTCTTTTTTTTCTGTTTTTTTTTCCTCGAGAGAGAGTCTGTGTTCCTGATAGAAGAGAGAGTGAAGAGAGAGAGAGAGAGGATGAATGAGAGAGAATTCATTCATTGTGTGTCCAATTGATTCCCTCCCCTCTCTCCCCTTGCCAGCTACTCCTTGATTCCTCCTTATCTCCTTCCCCTCCATTTCCCATATTCTTCGCTAACCAATTTTGTCTATTGTGCCAGATAAATGTTGTTGCGATAGAATCAGGGAGAAAATTGATGTGCACGTGTGGGAGGTGAGGTGGCAATTCAGGTAAGGTTTCTCCCTCTATAACCGACTGGAATTTTAGGTTTCTGGTTAGCAAATTGGGTTGAATTTTTACTTGCTGAAATTGGTTGACTTCTCCACTATTGACTGTATCCGTTTGCTTTGATGCCTTGATGCATTTTGAAATGCATGTTTGAACTGATCTGAATGGCTTTTATGGGCATAGGCTTTGCGTGCTGGGCCTTTTACATGAACCTATTGAAAAAAATGAGTGGCAAGCCTGCGATTATGTCTCTCCCTCTTGATTTTTTATTTTTAATCTTATGCCCTGCTCTCTGATTTTGATTGCTGGACTGGTTCAATAAGAATTCAAAGCTTGCTCTTTGTAACAAGGCTTGACAACTAAGTTGATAGTTAATAACTCTGTTAACAGTCTTGTTACCTCTGAATTTCCTTGCATTCAATACTTTTACTGCCCATGTGTGTTCATTGCCTATTTATTGTTGCTTGCTAGACAATATGACCCTTTGCACACCTTCCTCTTCATCAATTTTTCCTTGTGAAATGGCCACTAGCTTGAATGAGCCTAACTCGACTGTATTGCCTCTTGCACGGATCACACCTTGTCTGCTAAATTAGCCTAGTCTTGGTAATGCTCTAGGACATCAATATGTAAATGCTTTCTGATCTGAAAGACTGCATTTTATGATGGGAACTTTTGCTTGCAACTGCATTGTCTTACTCCGCCAAAGTCTCTTGAACCCATACTGCTTCTGTTTTCTCACTAAGGGACTGCCTTGTCTTTAATTGCATCCATTAGTTTGATTTGAATTGATGTTCAGTGACTTGCTCAAATCCCTCTTTGTTAGCTGCGGAAATGCTTCTGTGCCTGTTCTTGGCCTGCTTAAACATATCGAGTCTGAAAGTCCATTTTAGTTCTTGATGATTTGAGTTCTTTCGACATCCTTTAGCTTACTATATTGATGCTCAGCAAGCTGCTCGTGCAGGGGAGGCAATGGACAAGAGGCATGGAAGAAAGAAGCTTGTCAAAGCTAAAAGGGACAAGCCAGACCAAATTGAGAGCCTTCTAAAACGAGAAAGTTGACCTTTGGAATTTATAAATTGTAAACCTATTTTTTTTGGATTTTGTAAATTAAGAGACAAATGAAAAAAATCTTTTTGTATTTTTTGGAAGAAAGATGGAAATTTCTCATTTTTTTTTCCCTTAATTTTCTATTTTTTTCCTACCTTTAATGACAATGCCATGCAAATGAACAAAGTAATTTCTACTTCTATTTATGCAAGTAATGTGAACAATAATTCAAATAAATTAGTATGACCCCAAATTGGATTTCCTAATTGATTTTACACTAAGACAAGTGATCAAAGTATTAAGACAAGTGACTAAAGTGTCCATGCTCAATTACTAATGCAAATGCAAATGTGAGATAGATACGCCAAATGTAATACAAATAGGCAAACAACATTTTTGGGCTTTTTCAAATGCAATTTAGACGACTAAGAAATGAATTAGCTAACCTAAATTAAAAATTGACTCAAAATGATCAAAATGCCCCTGAATGCAAAAATGACCAAAACACCCCTAGGTGACCTTAATGCCAAATAAATTGATTTTAAATTGGAGGATACATGACAAAAATGGGTGTCTACAGAATGCATTTGAGTTTTTAGAGAACAGGAAGAATCAGTCAAGAAAAATGGAAACAACATCAAATGCAGATCCACTTGGTACCCAGAAATCAGTTAAAAAGTAGAAATGAGCTAGCTGCCACTAATTTAGTAGTTTTACTTTTAGTATGATTTTGCTGTGGGATATGATAGTCAAATTCTGGAAATTGTAGGAAATGAATGACTTGATTTTGGGGTCACATTTTGAGTGAAGATATGTATTTTGTACAAATTGATGTAGGTAGCATCTATTGGATGGCCAAATAATTTTTTTGTTCATATCAGGTTATTGCATCAACTGGTACTGCAAAATTGGGGGTAGTCTTGCGGGGATCAGAAGGAGAGATTATTGCTTCAGGCTTCAAACATGTTCAATATTCATCTAGTGTACTGCATTCTGAAATTTTAGCCATCCTCTTTGGTCTCCAGGTAGCATTAATATGCAATCTACAAACCCTTGAAGTGCATAGTGACTCTCTCATGGCAATTCGCGAAATTAATAAGGGTTCAAGATCAAATTGGAGTGAAGCTTGTCTCATTGAAGAAATTCAACACTTATATTTCATTATTTGATGTTTGTTCTTTAAATCATTGTTATCGTACTGTTAATACTTTAGCTCATAGTATAGCAGAATTGGATCTTGTCAATGGTGCTTACTATATTTGGTATGGGGTTCTTCCTCCGTGCGTTTGTAATCCAGACTATCAATGAATGAAGTATCATTACTTTTCTAAAAAAAAAAAATTCTCACCCAAAATAATATATATTGAGATAATATTACAATTAATATATTTTCACTTGAATTAATGGCTTGTTTATTCAAGGTTTTCTCAATTTCAAATTAAAAACCCTTATATCATGTTTTCCTCCTTAAAATGCGGAAATAAAAAATAAACCTGAGACGAATGTGCTGGGATAATATCTAGCATATCTCCAATGATTGTTTTTTTAGGTCTAATGAATTTTTTTTGGTGGATCTAATGAAAATTTTAGGACACCTTAAAAGTAAAATTAAATTAAATTAATTAATTAATATATCTATACTATATATAAAAGTACGAGTTTTGTAAAACTTTTGAATCGACTATTATACCCTTATTTTTTAATAAATATTTCTTAAATGCCCTTACTTAAACTATTGTAGTTTTATTCTACTAAAACTCTATCTTTATTTAATTATTAAATCTAATATCTTTATAATTTATTTATTTTTACCATTTTACTACATTTCAATAAAAATTTGATATATTAAAATTTTTAATATACAGTTTTATTCTACTAAAAACTCTATTTTCATCTAATTAAATTCAACATTTTATAATTATTTTATTTTTACCATTTTAATTTAAAAGGTTATTGTGATTGACTTGTTTCTATTAGTTTAATGTATATATTTATTATTTCCCTAATGTCCAATTATTTTATTTGATTTATAATTAATTTTTTGCTAGATAAATGTAACCCTTTTTTCATCTAATTAAATTCAACATTTTATAATTATTTTATTTTTACCATTTTAATTTAAAAGGTTATTGTGATTGACTTGTTTCTATTAGTTTAATGTATATATTTATTATTTCCCTAATGTCCAACTATTTTATTTGATTTATAATTAATTTTTTGCTAGATAAATGTAACCGATTTTTTTTGTCACAAGATAAATGTAATCCTTACTGTGCATTTAAATTTGCTATTTTATTTTGTTAATAATTTTCTTGTGTGGGATGATTTCTTTTGTTACTTTGATAGTAAAATCCAATGTATATATAAATGGGCTGGTCGGGTTGGATGTGGGTTCAGTTATCTGGGTTAGCTTAGTTTCGTGTTAAAGAAATTTTGGGTTAAAAGGGTTCGGTTAATTTTCGGTTTTAGGTTGGGTTGGATTGGGATCGCTCAAATGTCGAGTCATTTGGGTTTGGGTCAATTTTGTTTGAGGTCTTTTTCAGTTTCCGGTCATATGGTTCAGATAATTTCGGGTTTGAGCCTCCGATTTTCAAGTTCATTTCTTCTTTGATTCGGGTTATTTAAATATAATTAATCCTGATTCGAGTAATTTCGGATTAATCTCTCGTGTTGATCGGATTCGGGTCGATTTAAGTTCGGGTCATTAAGGATTTGAGGTCGGGCCATTTCGGTTTCGGATTGAACTGATTTTTTGGTCGAATCGGCTTGGATAAGATTTGGTTTCAGGCGATCGAGTAGGATACCCGTACTCGAGTGAAATTTTTCCAGCTATAATAATAAGTTTTTTTAGGATAAAATTAGTAGTATACTTAAATTAAACCTACTATTAATTTTATGTACAAAATCCTCATTGAGTGCCACTTGACATTTAGTTTCTTTGACAAGTGTCAATAGTTAATTTTCTAATGTTTTATTTATTATATTTAGTTTGGAAAAATTAAAAGACATTCATCCACTTTCCTATATAAAATAAATTATCAAATAATTATAAATTAATTATAAATTTGTTATGAATATACATGCATATTGTGGATGTCCATGAATCTAATTAAAGCATGGATAAGATTGATGACTTGGTTCATCCATACACATATACCTATGTACTAAGTGCATCCCCTTATATTTATGCTGATGTTTCTATGTGCCTATAAATAGGACACTTACTTTGTTATGTAATAAGATGAATGAGAACAATTTATCCTCTTCTTCATATTTTCTTCTTCTCCATATTCTATTGTCTATTTATTCTCTTGTCTTTTCCACACTTCAATTTTCTATTCTCTTCGTTTGTTTTGTTATCATTTCACAACAAAATTTCATTTCTTAACTGAAATTTTCTAAAAGAATTTATAAAATAAAACAGTCGCTCGCGAAGCGCGGCCGGGAAATTCTAGTTTTAATTTAATTTAAACATATTAGGTCTTGCAAGTCAAAGTAATGACTAGTATATAATATATAATAAAATGAGGGTATCATATAAAAGAAAACAGAAAAATAAGAAAATCGATTTTCTCTGAAATTCCTGATTTGTCCCTCAGCGAGCAAAACCAGCTTTCCCCCTTTTCCCATTTCCGCAACCCATCGTCTATTTCTATCATCAATATATTTTCTTTGTACTTGCTGCTGCAGCAGCTGCTGCTCTCTCTCTCTCAACAGATTCATTCGATCGAACGGCCGACTATCGCCGCCCATGACTCTGATGACTCCTCCACCGTTAGATGTAACCATCCTAATTCTTCACTTTCTCTCTTTACTTTTCGTTGCTTCTGTTTCACTTCAATTCAATTCCGATCCCCAAACCGCCGCGTTTTCAACTGCTTCAATGGCTTATATCAGATTATCTGCTAGTCTATGCTTAGACTTGCCTGGGTTTTGATCAGCAGATCCAAACTCTCTTCCCTCATTCTCTATTTGTGTTGTTTTTCTTCTTGCAGCAGGAGGACGATGAGATGTTGGTCCCACATAATGACTTCGTCGAAGGTCCTCAGCCAATGGAAGGTAAAATTTTCATTTTCAATTATATTTCTTTCTCTAGGAACTGAAAGAAAGTTGAATATAATTTCAAGGAATTGTTAATTCTTTTTCTATTATAATGAATGACACCTTCAATTCATTCTGCATTTTCCATGCCGCTTAGTTTTTATATCCCTCTTTTTTTTGTAATTCCTTAATTTCAAGTTTTGTTCTTTTAAATTTAATATTTGTTTTTATGAATTATTAGTGGCGCCAGAAGCTGCAAGTACAGTGGATGCGCAGGCAGTGGATGACCCACCATCAGGAAGGTTCACGTGGACAATTGAGAATTTCTCAAGGCTTAATACTAAGAAGCTCTACTCTGACGTCTTCTTCGTTGGAGGCTACAAATGGTAGTTTAATTGATATATTACTTTCTTGCTTCTAATCTTGCTATTGTCTTTTGCATTCATCAATCAGCAAGATTTGTTTTGAATTGTAATTTGCGCAGGCGGATACTTATTTTCCCCAAGGGTAACAATGTGGATCATTTGTCTATTTATCTTGATGTTGCGGATTCATCAACTTTACCTTACGGATGGAGTAGATATGCACAATTCAGCTTAGCTGTCGCCAACCAAGTTCATAGCAAATTAACAATTAGAAAAGGTATATCTTTTAATATTGGCTATAATACACTGAACTCTTGTATAGCTGTTCATTTGACTGTTTTACATGCTCATTGTAGAGCCAGTTACTTGTCTTTTCCATTCATTAAACTATAGTTTGTATTTTATGGACAGAAAATGGGACAATAATCTATACATTACATATGTGCTCTTTCTTGTGTTGAAATATCTGCTTGGTGAACACTTATTAATGTCGTCGTGTCTAATTTTGAATTGTTTACTGCTCAGAGTGCTAGTTTTATATCCATTTTATATGGCTCTAGTGTTCTTTCCAGGAAATATCTTAGTCATTATTTTTTCTGGCTTGTATGTTGTAAACATTTTATCAAATTTGAGTCCAATGTTGAGTTACCCTTTGCAAGGGGACTTCAGTAATCACTATAGCAGGTTTGAAGAGTAATGGGCAGTGGCTCTGTCACTCAATGTTTACTTACTCTTCTAGAAACATTTGATTCTGATTTTTATTTCGGACATCATTGCTAATTTTTATATTATTTATTGAAGGTTAATTCACCCTTTTTGTGAAATTTCTTCTGTTAAATGAAAATACCTTGTGTGCCAAAAAGAAAAAAACTTAAATGTGGTTTAAAATTCGAGACACATTCTAGGGTTATCAGCGTGTTATTTTGCTTCTATTTATAGCTTTGACATAAATATATCTACACCTCAGATTATTTGGATAAGTGTGTATCAAGTAAGAAAGAGTATTAAATAAATCTGGGTATAATCTTGGTAAAGAAGATTCTTTTGTAAGTGTGCCAGAAAGTAAATGAAAAAGCTAGTAGTTCGAAGCTAAGTTTCTAAGAGATCCAGAAAATTTTCATGATTTGTTGAAGTCTTTTGTCTTCAATCATGTCCCTTTAGGTCAAATAGATGCGTGTCATTTTTAGGAATGGGAGACTTTTTGATGTGATATGTATGATAGTTTTGTCTAGAATCTTATTGTTCTATCTAGGAAGTAGAGTTTTGAAATGCTCATTTCTATGGCAGCTTGCTCTCTTGTATTATCTGTTTTAACTTTTAGCTGGAATTTCTTTTTTGAAACAATGATTTAACTGTTTTCTCCTTGGTAGCAGTTATTTAAGGTGTAACTGTAGTATAACCTTCACATATTTACTGTACATGTAGAACAGATCTGAAAGATATATGGTCCTCTTTTCTAATATATTTCAGAATGTTTGAGAAGTTTGAAAAAGATTTGGATTTCCGGTAATTTAATTGAGGCTATCCTGGCAGTTTCTACAATCTTATGAATATATTCTTCAAGTGTAGGATAACCTTTTATAGTTATTTGGGTTCTTATTTAGAAGAGAGTTGTATATATTTTAATTGCTTTTCTCGTTCCAATAGGCATTTAATATTGAAAGTATTAGCAATTTTCTTTTATGACATACTTGTCTGAACTTATTTTCTCACTTTGAACACCCTGAGTTTCTCTCTTCGCTTAACATTTTATTTTGAGGTCCTTTAACATCAATTTTGAAACCTGAGTCAACGTAGTTTCCTTCTCATGTTCTTGCCAATTAAAGAGCTAGCCAAATTCAGAATTCTCTGTTGCCAGAAAAGTTGAGCAACCAACTTCCTGAAGTCCAGCCCATTTTCCGCATCAATGTAACGCTGCCCAATTGGGTGTGAAAACCTTGGTCATCTTAGATTATGATTAGGTTCTGTAAGTGGCATAATGCAGAGCCCTCTGGACATACTCTCTGAATTTGTTCTGGGAAGGGTTTTGGCATCGGAGCAAAGTAGTTTACTACCTTTTGATGTTATATCCTCTTTCCTTTTGGTGTTTGTTTACTGTGGTTACAACTTCTAAACTCACTTTTCTATTGTGCCCCATATTGTAAAGATGATATGTGCCTTTTACTTTGAGAAAGCAGCAAACAATTTTAGGAGATAAATGCAATGTTGATAGTTATAATAATTTTGAATTTCTGTTAGACAGTGCTGAGAAAGAATCACATTCTGTTTCTAAATACCATTGTGTATGCCTGAGGAAAAATTGCTAGTCCTAATTAGTGAATATCGCGCAAAAGTTCTATGGCAGCTAGAATAGACATTAAGTTCAAGATTTGGTAATGTAAGGTTAAATTAAAGAAAAAAAATGTCTAAAAAATAAGTTGAAAACGACCAATTTATGGCTATTAAAGCTTGGGAGTCTAAAACATAGTTTTGGGAATGGGTGATGGAGAATTGAATAGAGAAAGCTAAGATCAGCGTGAAATATACTAAATTTGGGGCCCAGAATAGAGATATTATCTCAAGTAAAAACTGCAGGGTTTAAATATTTTTCTAATAACTTATTTTATAAGGGAAATTTTAAGCATGCCTATAGGCACCCTTCAAGGTGATATATAAAGAAAGAAACATGCAATTAATGCATTGTCTTTCCTAAAATTTAATAAAAGTAGTGTATTAAATGAAAAGTTATTTCCTAAATCAGAAAGTTAACTTCCCTTAAACAGTACCCGTAGGCACTCATTTGCGAAATTCATTTTATAATTGTGGATAGATTGAGTGTGATAAAATGGGGTGTTGCTTAACTTGTTGAAATTCTGTTAAGAAAGATGAGGGGCATCAATTTCTAAAATGAACTCCCACTGCACTCTAGAAGATGGCCATGAGTTACATGATTTTTATTGTCTAGAAAATTTTGGCTTCTAATGATTACCTAGGTTTCCACTTGCTGGACTTTTATTATTATGTAGGCTTATTTGTGTAATTGACACTCTTTTGCTCTCTGCAGAGACACAGCATCAGTTTAATGCTCGTGAAAGTGATTGGGGCTTCACTTCATTCATGCCTCTTGGTGAATTATATGACCCTACCAGAGGTTTTCTTGTGAATGACACATGCATAGTGGAAGCTGATGTTGCTGTACGTAGGGTTGTCGATTATTGGTCACATGACTCAAAAAAGGAGACTGGTTATGTTGGACTCAAGAACCAGGGAGCCACCTGCTATATGAACTCTCTCCTGCAAACACTGTATCATATTCCGTATTTTAGAAAGGTCAGGATAGTTATTTTTTCTTACAGTCTTATGGGTAAAATCCTCAGTGAAGTTCAATATTTGAAATATTCATTGCAGGCTGTGTATCATATGCCCACCACTGAGAATGATATGCCCTCAGGGAGCATTCCTTTGGCCTTGCAGAGTCTATTTTATAAGCTACAGTACAGTGACACTAGTGTGGCAACCAAAGAGCTGACTAAATCTTTTGGATGGGACACGTATGATTCTTTCATGCAGCATGATGTTCAGGAACTTAACAGGGTTCTTTGTGAAAAGCTTGAAGACAAAATGAAGGTGTAGGAGCTTAGTAGTATTAGGATTTTTTAGTTGATTCCTTTAAGTTTGTATGAATGATAACTGAAAATATCTCTTTCTCTATTTGTTCTTCTTTTGATCATTCTGCTTTTTCTAAAAACTTTCTCAGGGAACAGTTGTCGAGGGTACAATACAGCAGTTGTTTGAAGGGCATCATATGAATTATATTGAATGCATCAATGTGGACTATAAATCAACTCGAAAGGAATCATTTTATGGTATGGTATTTAAGGTTACAGATTAAGTCTAGATTCTTAAACATTGATTTTGAGGCCTTATTAATTCCATGCAATTATTTATAGATCTTCAGCTTGATGTCAAAGGCTGTAAGGATGTTTATGCCTCTTTTGACAAATATGTTGAAGTGGAGCGTCTTGAGGGTGACAATAGGTATCATGCTGAGCAATATGGTTTACAGGTAAGATGCCTTGTGGAAATCCATCAGTTTCAACTTGTGTCCATGGAAACCTATACTTAATTATTGAATTTTACATTTTTAGAGAATCGCATGAAGGACATGAATATGTTGATCCAAATCTGCTTGTGTTTGGGTGGTCTATATTGTCTCGTCCATCGGGGTTCTTTGTTTAAATGTGCTTGGGAGAGATTTGTCTCTCATGTTTTTGATTTGGGAAATCTTGACTATAGAGATACAGGTTTCTTGATATAAACTATTGGATCCAATGCTCTATACCTGTCTTAGTATGTTGTTTAATTACTCTCTGATGACAATCCTTAAAGAATTTCTGCAATTTTGGGTCTTTTCCAGGATGCTAGGAAAGGTGTTCTTTTCATTGACTTTCCCCCTGTCCTTCAACTTCAGTTAAAAAGATTTGAGTATGACTTCATGCGGGATACTATGGTAAAGGTCAGTAGCTGGGTATCAACTCTTGCTCTTTTTATACATTACTGTTGCTTTTTTGATGACATTCTCGTCATGTTCATTTTCTCATTTTGGCCAATAATCTTGTCTGTTCAGTTCCCTGGATTATAGTTACACACCTAAGTATGTAATACAGCTTTGAAAATTCTAAGCACATATCGCCGAAACTAGGATAATGAAAAAGCCTATCCAAGATTATGGTTACTAATTACTATCACAAATGTTTAGATGGCTTTCTATTGTTCTGGATTATGGGCTCCTTTTTGTTTCCTCTTGGTTTAAATTGTATGCATTTTTGGTTTAGGAATGCCTCACTGGATAATTTCTTATGATATTTTGAAGTTTATCTTGTCCTTCTAAAAGAAGTTCAGTTTTAGTAGTTACCTGTATACTTTCTGTTCAATGAAATAAGCATTTATCATGAGAATTTACTTCTAGTAGTTGTATTGAAAGTTTTTATAAACTTATATTTGAAATTCTTAGCATAGGTATCTTTCCTTATTTCTCAGTAAAATCCTTATACCTGAATCATTTCTTCTTTATTACTGTAAGAATGTTTCAATGAATATTCTTACTTCCCTGAAACATTTCACAATTTCAGACATAAGATTTAGCCATAAGTTGAGAATTGTATTTTCCCTTAATTGAAGATTTAGTCATAAGATGTTAATTATTCTCAGCTCCTTGGAATGGTATATTAAGTTGTTTTCAAGGGTCTTATTGCAGATTCATGCAGTGAAATCATGTAGCCTGCAACTTTTATGGATTGGTAACACATAGTTGTTTGCACACAGTTCCTATAGCATCTTTCTGTTTTACTTCCTAATTGGAATGATTTGAATGTTATTTCCAAAATTTTCTTTATCTGATGAGTTCAAATAGTAATATATAAAGCTTGTGGCCTTTGCTAGATAGCATTCCTTTCAACATAAATGCATGTTTATTTTGCTATATGGATGGTATTAGGTATTGTAATGATTCCCATTTTTAACTTGGCGCCTGATGATTTTTTTCATGATTCAAGGCAGAAGTATTTTACTTCTTAATAGGATGCTTTAAATATAATTTACAGAATTTTCTGTTATCTGATAAGTACAAAATAGTAAACTCTGCTATTTGGAGAAAATATCTTTGATAAGTTTGTATTTTAATAATTTTTTTTTTGGTCACAGATAAATGATCGGTACGAGTTCCCCTTGCAACTTGATCTAGACAGGGAAAATGGCAAGTATTTATCACCTCAGGCGGACAGAAGTGTACGCAACCTTTACACTCTTCACAGGTAATTGCTCAATTTGTCATGGTGCAGTTATTATATTGGTTTATGGAACAAGAATAGCCTGCCTTCCCTTGGTTATTAGAGGCTCTTAAATCAGGAAAGGTTCAGAGAAGTTAAATTCCTTAAAATCTAAATCAGTTTTTGAAAATAAATACTTGAAACCAATTAGTCATTTTTCATTCAAGATGTTTAATCAAATCTAATTTGTTTATGTGAAAAACATGTGGAAGTCCACCTGATGAGATATCAATGATTTCATAGAATTCCTAAAATGTGCATGCAATAAGTTTTAAGAGCAAGAAAGATAAAGGGAACAATAGGAATTCTACTAACAACGAATATTTCTATAATAAGCAAAGGAGTTCTGCATGACCCAAAGAATTGTGAGTACTTTTAATAACTTTCTAACTGGCTCCACTTTGCTGGGATCTTGCTTTGACTTGATGTCGTAGAAAATCAGACTAAACTAAGCCTAGTTTTAATAACAGAAAAGATAATTATCTTATAGATGCAGTCTTCTGATAATAATACTTACCAAAACAACCTTCACTGCTGAGTTGTCAAGTTTCAAGTCTAAAACTAGTTAGTATTTCTTCATCTTAATTACTATCAATTACCGTCATTGGTTGTTAATGATTGTCTTATGTAGTCATACTTTGATCGTTGGGGATTCTCATATTGGTGCTTTCTTTGTGTCATACTTGTTTTGATTCACCTTCAACATAGTGGATGTGGCCATTATTTCTCGTCATTAGCATTACTAGATTTGTATTTATTAATTAAGTTGGCAATCCTAGAAATTATATGTTGCCTTGCATAAAATTGTGCTAATTTCAACAGATGGATAAGCACATTTCAGTTATCTTTATTGTTATTATAGTCATAATAATTTGGTACAGGCCATTTGAGTAATTTCGTAAATAATCAAACAATGTAGTAACAAAAATGCCAAGTTGAGGGTATATAATATTGGTATCTTGGTGGTTAAGTTGTGCAAATAGAGATTTGTTCTTCTTTGATTTTACCCTTGGTGGCGAAGCAATCTTGATAATTTTTCCTAATTAGACTGCCTATTTAAAACTATGTCAAGTATTTTTTTTCATTAATATTAGATGAGCAGGCAAGGGGTTGGAATAATATATAATCGTAATTCTGTTACATTTTATGCAGTGTTTTGGTGCACAGTGGTGGGGTTCATGGTGGACACTATTATGCTTATATCAGGCCAACCCTCTCAGATCACTGGTACCTATCACGTTTCGTAAATTTCTGGAGGCCAAGCTTATATGCAATTGCCTGTCACTATCTTTTTACACCATGCTGACATTATTGCTTACTGGGATTGGTTTTTTGTCATATAGGTTTAAATTTGATGATGAACGGGTTATGAAAGAGGACATGAAGAGGGCACTGGAGGAACAGTATGGTGGTGAAGAAGAGGTACTATATTTTTATTATTGGTTATAACAATAATTGTTTCTTTTATCCAATTGTTTTCTTTTATTTGATACTTCTTGTCTTTCCTGCTTCATGTTAACAGTTACCACAAACAAATCCTGGGTTCAACAACACTCCATTTAAATTCACTAAATATTCAAATGCATATATGCTTGTGTACATAAGAGAAAGTGACAAGGACAAAATAATCTGTAATGTGGATGAGAAGGACATTGCTGAACACCTGAGAGTAAGATGGCTGTTGATTCATGTTATTAGTACTTTAAATTTGCATTGCTGTTTATGTAACCTGCAATGTCTTGCTGTTTATTGCTGTTTATTATTAATGTCGTATTTCAGATAAGATTGAAGAAAGAGCAAGAAGAAAAGGAGCAAAAGAGAAAGGAAAAAGCAGAGGCTCATCTATATACTGTTATAAAGGTGCACAACCTTTCTTATGCTTCAACGCCCCCACTCTCCCCCTTTTATATCTCAAATTAATAGTTTCTGATACCATTTTCTATGTCATTAGGTTGCACGTAATGAGGACCTTGTTGAACAGATTGGAAAGGATATATACTTTGATCTTGTGGATCATGACAAAGTCCGTAGCTTTCGTATTCAGAAACAGACTCCCTTTAACGTTTTTAAGGTACTTCATTATCATGAAGTTGTTTTTTAGTTCTGATCGGCCGATGAGTCTTAGGTTTTTGGAAATCGCTAAATTGAAAATTGAGTACGTTAACTTTTGCAGTTATTGTAATCACCTGTCTAAAGTAACCAACCCCCTCCCTTTCCAATGGATCTGTAAATGTCAAAATAGATAAAGAACTCTTATGATCTGTTTGTAACTAGTTTAATTTGTTTCCTTGTTACTGACGAAATGGATTGGGGCAAGCGCAATTCAGTGGATCATAACTTCAATACTGATATAGCTCTTAGCTAGTGTTTTTGGGTTTTTTTTGGGTTTTTTTTTTTTGGTGGGGGGAGTTGAACGTTTTTCTGCAATATTTTCATGCTCTTATTACTAGTTTTCTTATTAATGAAAGGCATTTGTGTTGCCTACTAAGAAGGAAACCAACATGTTAGGTCAGAGTTCTGCTTTCCCTTTCTTTTGTCTTCCTGAAATTTGAAAAGCATGAAACATGTGACATTATGTGGTTGATTATAGCCTTTGTTTGTTTGTTTGTTTTTTTCATTATTTTTGCCTTTTATTTCTCTTCTCTTCTCTCAGCCTTGCATATATTATTTTCCTCCCTTCTTCATTTCTCCAAAAAGCCCTTTTTCCATCAGTGTCGTTTTCAATGGCACATGGCTCCTTGCATAGCAGTTTTGTTTCTCATTCATCTTTACCACTTTTCCTTCACCTCAGACCCAAAGTGGAAGTGTAGGTTCTTTGATCCAAAACTCAGCAATGGAGATTTGTCTCGGTCATTTTGTACTACTTTCGATTTTGGATTGAGAATTTTTTTTTGGTAAGTTGGATTGAGAATTTTGCAAAATTACAAACGAAGAGCTCAGACACCCTTTGATTGTACTCAAAATTCTCAAATCCAATCGCAAATTGAAGTAAACATCTTAGAACCATGTTAAGCCTGAGGAGGATTTGAGGGAAATCAGTGTCAAATGTATGCTTGATAGTAATGACAGAATGAGGAGGATTTGAGGGATTCCTTAGAGCTAGGGAAGGGTCGGTTCCAGGAAGGGAGCTACTACAATCAGGGCAAGTGGGTGGAAGGAAAAGAAAAGAAGGAAAAGCTTTGATTGGCCAGTAGATTCTTGCTAACAGGAGTGGTGTGGGAATGTGATTTTAGAGAGCAAGGGAGATAAAAATGAAGAGAAGAATAAAAAGAGGAACGGATATTAGGGTGCACTATAATGTAACTTTCATGTTCTTATAACTTTATAGTATTTATACATATTGAAAAGGCATCAATAGGTTGGGTAATGGCTCAAATAATTTAAAATAGATCACCAATAAAAGATTGCAATATCACTGCTGGTGATGTTTTCAATGCTAAAATGGTACAGTGGTGTGGTTTGCTGTAATTTTGCTGGCTGCGACATTTTTTTTGGTATTGTGCATTACTTGTTTAATTTGGTTGGCCAAGGTCAGTGTACAATAAATGAGTGGATTGACATAAAATAATGATAAAAGTTTATAGTGTAAGCACCTCATTCAAGATTTTCTGAGTCTATCAATTTAAAAGATTGGACTGTTATCATTCTGGCAATAATTTTGCAATAACCTTAATTTCCCTTAAAATCTCCAGATTTATGATGGATGGTTTAACGTCCAAAAAGTTGGTTGCCTATTTTTCCCCCTGAATACCTTAGGGCTAGATAGCAAGTCAAGGTGTGTAGATTCCGTGCTGTGCTCTTGACTGTGTGAGCTCAATACTATAAGGTTGAAAATCTTGGCTGACTTGTACCTCTATGTTATGAAGATTGAAATGCATAGATCCATTACCAATGATTTTCGTTATGGCTGTGTTATGAAGAATTTACGTGAGGAACTTGTGAGAAAATGGAGAAGTCAAATATATTTGAAAGTAATATGAAATTGGTGAAGAGATGGTGGTTACAGATTAATATTCCACATGATAAGTATATCCTAATGTTGATGTAAAATTTTCATGGTTATCATTTTGGATGTTCTTCAAGTTCTTGGAGTATTTGATAAAATATATGAGACCGATTACTAAGTACAAATCAAGAAATGATGCCATTTGTCCTGTTACTAATTTATCCTGTTTTTGTTGTTTAAAATTCCTTGTGTACTGTGTTGTGATTATATTAAAGTTTCACCATGCGCATGGTCCTCTTTAGTTTCTGACTCTGTCATTAATGTGTTTATGTTTTCTTGCAATGTTGGTTCGTAAGATTGCTTTGATAAGGCTCTTTTCACTTGTATCTCTTCTCATTTGTTTCTTATATTGTATTTTGTATGAGTAATGATCTTTACTGTCTTGATTTCAACTCAATTTCATTATTCTACAACTATTCAAGTCCATGAACAGTAAAACTTGAAGTTTCTCAGCCTTTAACATCCTATTGTTTATATCTCAGGAAGAAGTTGCTAAAGAGTTTGGTATTCCAGTGCAATATCAACGTTTTTGGTTATGGGCAAAGCGCCAGAATCATACGTATCGTCCAAATCGACCGTTAACCCCTCAGGAGGAAGCACAGTCAGTAAGTGACCTGCGATTTTATCTGCCTTTCATTTCTTAACCTGGTGTATGTTTTATGGCCAATATCTGTTTGTGAGTGACATCTTTGAGAAAACTGTTTGTTTAGTTAATCCAAATTCTGTAGTTCTTTGATTGGTCCATTTTGTCCACATGAATTTGGCCTAGCTTATCTACTAACATTAAGTGCTTATGGAAAAAGCTTCAATTTGGAGCTTCTGGCTTTTTGTTCAAAAACAACTGAAAAGTGCTTTTGAAAACACTTCTGGATTTCCTGTTTCACCCGGCTTAAGCTTTTTTTTCAGTAGATAAGTTGTAAAATTAGCTAGGCCAAACATGCACTAAATTGTGTGTCTCAATGCTACGTTTGAGTTGTCATTGCATTTATGTAAATTGTGAGTGATTATTAAATTGGTATGGAGCACCTCCTGAGAATATATAATGTTTGTGCAGCCAATAATAAAGTACTTGCCCTGGTGGAGGGGTGCAGTGATGTTTTCGATGGTGTAGTTGGTCTTAGATGATACAAGAGCAAAGCTTAGGTTATTAATGGATGGCTGCATGTAGGTTACAAGAGCTCATGCACCGTTTTCTTTTTCCTCACAATTGATCTAATTTGAGACCATGAATCAAAGGAGGGCCTTTACCATTGATAGGATGTAGCGTAACATTTAGTTATGAGTCTGAGTGAATTCTGTATATGGGCTGAATCATGTGAAGTAGTATGTGTGGTTGTATTATGAGATTCATATACATTTTGCTGGTCATTAATATTGAATTTCATTTTTAGCAAACCTTTCTCTTTCCAGGTTAGCTGAAGCATATGACTAAGAGAGGTTTGTGTTATTTTTGCTTGCTTCTTGTTTGCTATTAGTTGCATCCTTTGGTGTATAATCCTGATCTTGTAATAAACTTCTATTTTGCTTTGTGTTATTGTTGTTTGCCATCATGGTTCCATTATTTGGTGTTCAATCCTGTTCTTGTTATAAACTTCAATTTCTCTAGGTAGGACAACTGAGAGAGGTTTCAAATAAGGCAAATAATGCAGAGCTGAAGTTGTTCCTGGAAGTGGAGCTAGGGCAGGTACATACTTGATGTTATATAGTATAGAAAGACAGATAGATTAAAAAAAAAAAAATCCTAATGGGTCTAATTGTCTGGCATTTGGCAGACCAATTAGGCCTCAAAGCCTTATTTTATGCCATTAATAATAATAATTATATAAGGAAATAAACTGAGGAAGAAAAATGAAGAGAAAAAGGAAAAGAAGAAAACAAATATATATATAAAAGGAAAAGGAAAAGGAAATCAGACTTGAACAATCACCTCAAAAAAATTGAGGTATAAAAAATATGCTTAAATACAACAAATATATGATTGAATAGCATTAAAATATTTAATTATTATAGAATTGATGAAACCATACATGGATTTTTGAATAAAAACCATAGCAATCAACTTTAAATTTAATAATAATAAAAAAATAAAAAAATATTTAATGAACGTTAATTAATTATAATTTACATGTAAAGTTGATTTAGTTATTTCTTTTTTGTTTTCCATTTTCTTCTAGAGAAAACTAATTATTTAATTGTTATATGGTAAATAAAACGTGCTTATATGTTTCTTTATATGGTAAATGTGATATGCTTATATGTTTATATATATAAATAAATTTTACATTTATTTTTTTTAAAAATTATTTCAGGCTATTAGATTTATTATTTTAAAAAGAAAGAAATGAAGAAGTGGACAGATGTGTAATATTAAAGTAGTATACTTGATTAAATGAAATAAAATAGGATCAAATTATAAATTCGAAATTTTATTCGTTTTATATGCAGTGTGGTTACTAAGTAATATGATGCATGAAATTCATGTTCATGCATAACTTCATTTTTCTCATTTAAGTTTTGAGGTGGGGATTATCAATAGCTGTTTGATTGGAAGATGATTCATTTATCATTAGGAAAAAAAAAAAAAAAACTTAAGTTATAATTTCATCTCTTCCTCTTACGTTTCATTCTATTAACTAAAATGAAGTAAACTTTTGAGAGGCATAATGGGCTTACATCAGTGATGACATAATTAATATATGCATATAAAATAGAAATATTTAGTCAATGTGAATTACAAATTGAGTAAATCTCGTAAAGTCATTTTATGGCATACTAATATTACCAATATGATAAGACATGTTGACAAAATTTAAATAGTTTAAAAATTAAAAATCATTCGAACAAAAAGTTTGTCCCTGCAGCAACTTGCAGGCTAAATTCTACATCTTTTGGAATTTTTGTCTGCCTGAAGTTATTTGTTGCTCTGGTGAATCTCTACTTAGACTGATCTCTAGTGCTATCCAGGACTCGCGGCCAGTTCCTCCACCAGAGAAGACTAAAGAGGATATTCTTCTTTTCTTTAAACTATATGACCCTTACAAAGAGGAGCTCCGGTAATTCCCTCCTCCTGTTATTCCTCTTTGTAGATTAATTAGTGATTACTGATGCTTTTACTTCTATGATGCCAGTTATGTTGGGAGGATGTTTGTGAAGGGTGTAGGCAAGCCAATCGATATACTGACAAGGATCAACAAAATGGCTGGCTTTGCTCCAGATGAAGAGATTGAACTTTATGAGGTAGGCTATCCAGGGTTTTTTTTTTTTTTAGATGCATCTGGTTTTAGAATAAAGTTATATGTACCACATTTTACATTTCTCTTCCATGTACAGGAAATAAAATTTGAACCCACTGTCATGTGTGAACACATTGACAAGAAACTCACATTCCGTACCAGTCAGGTATGATAAATCATTGCGCATTACAGTGTGTTCATTCATAAGTTGGCTAACCATTTTCATAAATCACTTCTTTACCTTTCATACAATTATATGTACCTTCTAGTTTTTGAATAATTTTTTCAAATCTCCTAATTTTATTTTATTTTGTTGTTCTGAACATGATTTTCTTTTCTTTTTTTAATTACAGCTAGAAGATGGAGATATTATATGCTTGCAAAAATTATCTGAGATTGGAACTGAACAATGCCGTTATCCTGATGTTCCTTCATTCTTGGAGTATGTGCATAACCGCCAGGTATGAGATGGATCTTCTTGGTGGCAGGATTAATTGTTTGAAATCTTGTTCTTCTTATATGAAAATTTACTTCTTAACAAGGTTATCATTTCGGTTTCTGGGTCACGGCATTTGTTCTATTTATTTAGCCAGATTTTCTTTTAAAAGAATTTCCTAGGGACAAAATGGAGCTGAATGGTGGGATTTCTCTTTCTGAGATCTTCACATAGTTTGAACTTTAGAAAGTAGACAATTGTTTGGTAATATTTATGAGGAATTATGCTGAATCTGATGCTAGGAGGTCTGTAATTAATTTGAATCTGATTACATTAAACTGTACATGCTTTGAAATTAGTTTGATTGATGATTTTTATTTTCAAAATTAAGTTTTTATAATTAATCATATGTAGGTTGTTCGGTTTCGATCTTTAGAAAAGCCAAAGGAGGATGAATTTACTCTTGAGTTGTAAGTTTGTCCTATCACTAAACTTTACAGTTTTTTAGTAGATACATTCTGAAGTGAGTACTGATATTTTATGAATTTCTGCCTTATTGTTGTTCATGCTCTTCCTATCATGTCTAGGTCAAAGCTTCACAATTATGATGATGTTGTTGAAAGGGTGGCTCATCATCTTGGCTTGGATGATCCCTCCAAAATTAGGCTTACTTCCCATAACTGTTATTCCCAGCAACCTAAACCTCAGCCTATCAAATACCGAGGAGTGGAACATTTGACTGACATGCTGCTTCACTATAATCAGGTTTTACAGGCCACCAATTGTAGTTTTGTTTTGTAGTTAGGTCATTGTTTATGAAAAATTAATTGTTGCTTAAACAAAGCGTATTTCTGTTTTTGCTAGACTTCTGATATTTTGTATTATGAAGTACTGGATATCCCTTTGCCAGAACTCCAAGGCCTCAAAACATTGAAAGTTGCTTTTCACCATGCTACCAAAGATGAAGTGAGTGCTCATTATGAAATTAAATGTTCCCCTTATGATTTATCTCAAGGTGCATCTTCATGTTTTATTCCTCATAGATTATATGTTTTCTCAGGTTGTGATTCACACTATTAGATTGCCAAAGCAGAGCACTGTAGGGGATGTTCTTGATGACCTCAAGACGAAGGTATCAATTGCAAATTTGACTTTTCCACTTCTTTTTTTCCTTAAAAAATAACAATGTGAATTTCCCTCAAAAAAGAAAAAAAAAAAAACAATGTGAATAATGCCTTTAACTAACATGAAATAGTTTAAATGATCATTTTAGTTTCGAGGGAAAGCATTTCCGTTCTATTGCTGATATGTGGAATGCAGTTCCCTTATTATATTGCATTGGATATGGACTCGTCACCCATTTTTGAAGTACATGGATGTTGTTCCCCTAAAATGATAAGATCACTTAATGGTTTGAAAATTTGTAGGACATAATAAGTTGTGGTTTCTTGTGCACCTGAATGCAAGATATCTGTTCGAAGGACATATAGAGGATAAAGTTGTTGCCTTTTTACAAAATAAATCTTGCCAGTATTTGAAATCAACTACTGTTAGATACCTTGATAACAAATTTCAAGAAGTGCTAAGTGTTTTGGTTTGTTCTAATTGACTTGAGGAAATGCTTTAAGTCTTTGTTCGCAAAGTTCATTTTGGGAGAAACTACTAAACCCAACTAAAGTTTTTCTCAGTATATGGGCCTGGCTACTTGGACTGGCATGGTTGTCTTCTGCAGCATATCCTCATTTAGTAGATGAGGGTTTTTTAGTAGTTTTTACTCATGCCATTTTGTCCTTTCTCAGCAGTCGGCACCTTTTGACTCCCATAATTTCCTATTTTCCCCCAAGATTTGAAACTGATCAAGTTGAAGGCCTCATATTTTAAGTATTATAATACCTCCTTGAGGGTTATAAAGTAGTTTTTTCTATGTTCATTTGACTTAGGTGTGGTTTTTCAGTTATTGTTATGTAATTAAGTATTTGACATGCCATTTGCTCAGTATAGAAGATAATGTGATATGGCTAGAAAGGGCTGGAAAAGAGGATAGGCTAGGAGGATGTCATCCAAATTATATAATTGGAGTCTGTGATACCATTTGGTTGTTTAAGCTTTTCTTAATGTAAACTGAAACAGGTAAAGTGTAAAAATTCTTATCCTGAGATCCTCAAGTCTATTGATTTAAAACGGCTACATAGCCCTTGATCATTAGGTTGGCCAACTATTGGGATCTGCTGCTGCTGCTGCCACTTCATTAAAACTAAGACTATGTTTTTGTCCTCAGCTCTCTTCATTCCATATCGGGATATATATGTTTTCCCCTTTCTCCAGTTGAGTTACTCTTTCTATCTTCACTCCTTACTCAAGATGCTTTTCACCTCAGCTCTCTTCATACAATACTTCGTTTATTTTCCAATCCATCCAACATCACCACCCTATCCCTTTTATTTCTTGTTCTTTCTTCCTCAGCACCAATACCAGTTTGGCCCAAATTGTGGTATTATATCCTTGCCCAAGTCTGGTTGTCTGACACAGACACCATACTGATTTCAGTTTGAGACGTGTCAACATCTAAACACCGAAATGTTGAGTCCAAGCAACATAATTTTCTTTTTCTGATATAAACTCTTCTGGTGGTTAATAAAGACCTGGACGTTGTGGCTTTCTCCTCTGAAATATGAAAGTTGTCAAGGCACTTATTGTCTTACAAAGTGAAAAAGACTGAGAAGGTAAGAAGAAATAAAGTGGAAAGACTTTGAACTTATACTGATGTGAAGGGTTTGTGATAAGATTTTCTTTTGGCCTTTATTATTTCCATTTCTTTAATGCTATAAGGCATTCGCCGGCCCACCCATAATCCTTTTTTTTTCTTATTTTGTTGGCACTAATAAGGTAATGGTGTTATGCAACTTGTAGAAGGCTTAAATAGTTTCTTGCTAAGTTTTCAATGACAGAAATTTGCAGCTTTTTATTTATGTTTTTTGGTTAGTATTACTAATTGACATGAAATAGATTAGCTTAGTAAAGTATCCTGATTTATCATATCTTTGATGTGCCAAGTTAGGTTTTTGGTGTATCCAAATCGATGATTTTTTGTTTATATTTTCTTAATTTTTGTGAAAGATTCAACATTGTATGTGTAAAAATTATCTGCATTGTTACCTTGGAAAAGGAATTCAGCAAAGTTGTTTGCAATTTTGGTACAGGTGGAGTTGTCTGATCCCAATTCTGAACTTAGATTACTTGAGGTTTTCTATCACAAGATATACAAGGTATTCGATAATTTGCTCAAAGTGACTTAATTTACCTGGGTTCCCATGCATTTTTTTTATTAACTCATGATGTTCAAGTATTTGCTTATACATGTGGTGGTTCTTGTGTCTAGTTGTGTGAGCATGCGGGCATAGCTGCCACTGGATGCTGGACTGAATGCATGCATGTTTTTGATTGAAAGTGGAAGAAGCTGTTGTTTGCCTTGTCCATCATTAGTAATTTAGAAATAACCAAAGAGTTTGATAATGATTTGGAATTTTCTTCGAAATTGCTTTGCTGTAAAGTGTCCTTGTCTTATATTAGTGTTGATAGTGTTTTTCTTGTATGTCACTTTGCATGAGATAATATACTATAGCAACAAATTTTATGAGATCTCTTATTTCACTAAGCTTGAACTTCTGTATATGGAATCTTTGTACAAGCAAAGGTAGGCCCAACTTGATCTCCTAGTCTGAAAATTGTTTTGTTAATTTGAACTCAGTTTTATCATCAAATTCTTGAAGTTTTAGGTATCATAACCTTAATTTTGCAAATTGCTTTTAATTGAGGAGTTTTAGTTTCTGGTTATGTTGTAAACTTCTAAAATTGCATCCTCCTTTTTTTTCCCTTTCTTCTTTTCTTTAGGGGCATGTAAAAGTTTGTCCATAGAAAAATATATATATATAATAAAAAAAAAAGTTTGCGTCCATCTTCAGTGTTGTGCCTTTGCATAATTGATGAGTTATCAAGCTCATTTAAGTAGAGTTATTTTATGATAAAATTGATGGTTGAAAGCAAGAATTCCAAATTTGCGCTTTGCTTTTTTGCTTCTTCTGCCTGGTATTGTTTTTTTTTAAAAAAAAATCCTAATTTTGCTTATCTTTTTTCCCTTTTGTTTTCTTGATCTTGCAGATCTTCCCACTCAGTGACAAGATAGAGAATATAAATGATCAATATTGGACATTACGTGCAGAGGAGGTAAGGGTTGTTGCTTTACCAGCATGTCTAGAAATGCTTGTCTTCAATCTTGTAAATACCTGTGGCCAACGGAAAAAAACCTTAGGAAATCCTTTCACAATAGAATGTTTTATTATGAGATTAGCTTGATGGTAAAGCAGAACAATAAACGTTGTTAGTTCCCATGTTTGGCATGCACAGAAGGCTTGACAGTGCTTTCAATCTCTGTATTTTTTCATGTATTAGTGCTGAAGGTAATGCCTGTGTAATTATCATCTATTTGAATCTTATGTCATTTTGCGGCGTACCCTGTTATCCAAGCAGCAAAAGTGTTTGGCTGATATTTGTATGGTAAATTATAGAAAAATATTCTTAGTTTCCTGTCAGGAGCAACTGGTCCAGTATAATTAACAAATAATTTGCTTCATTTGAGTCAGATATGGCTTTGGAACATGTCAAGGATAAATAGGAGAAGAGTGCAAAATTCTTTCTTTGCTTTTCGTTTAGTTACTTTTTCATAATTCTTTTTATAGATTCTTAAGCTATTTATGTTATGCTTCCATTCTGTTTCCATTTTTCCGTTTTTCATTTTCCTTGTGACACTTATCAATCCAATGGTTTTCATTGACATCGATAACAAAACAAATTGGTGGCATACCCTACAAGTTTTTTGTACTCTGTCAAACTATAGGGCTTCTTGTTTTTCCTTTTTTCCTTTCTTATTCTTTTCTGTTATCCCTCCCTCTATCAGAAAAGCATAGAGGGAAAAACATTGGTCCTAGAAGTCTTTTCTGTTTCTTATTCTTATTCTTTCCTCTACAAGTCTTCTGTTTTCCTTTCTTATTCTATCAGTCTAATCTTGATTTCGTATTGCCGCAGATACCAGAAGAGGAGAAAAACATTGGTCCTAATGATCGTGTGATTCATGTTTATCATTTTATGAAAGACACAGCACAAAACCAAGTGGTAAGTGCATGAATGCCCTCCCCTACCCAACATCCTCTCCTCTCCGTGAGTGGACCAATATTTTGTCTCAAAATTGATTCTGTTTATAACGATGTCTGTTTAAAGCACAGCAATGGAAAGTTTAGTTATTGCTTTGCTTATCTTATTGTTTCCTGGATACCCTCAACAGCAGGTACAGAATTTTGGGGAGCCATTTTTCCTTGTGATTCATGAGGGTGAGACATTAGCTGAAGTCAAATTGCGAATTCAGAAAAAGTTACAAGTTCCAGATGAGGAATTTGCGAAGGTATCTCCACCTGATGAATTTTTTTGTTCTGTTTATTAAGATCCAGTTGCTGATCTTTTTCAGTTTTTTATAGTTTCCCTTCTTTCATTTCCCTTTTTTTATCGGATATCAGCAAGTTGAAGATTTGTACTGTTCTTCCTTTTGCTTTTTTAAATATTTGGTTGTGATATTTACTTCTTTTTGTTTTCCTGGCCAGTGGAAGTTTGCTTTTTTGTCACTGGGTCGTCCGGAGTACCTTCAGGACTCTGATGTTGTCTCTACTCGTTTTCAGGTGCTCTCTTTCTCTTTCTCTCATTCTCAAGTTTTGCTATATTACTTCTCCTTTTCTCATTTGAGTTGTTTGATACCATGTTTCAGAGAAGGGATGTTTATGGTGCTTGGGAACAGTATCTTGGACTGGAACACTCTGACAATGCCCCTAAGAGGTCATTTGCGGCAAATCAGGTATGAATATTTCTGAACAGCTTTGACTGCAGCCATGTTGCTATGTTAACCGGTTTTGTAATGATAGTCTTGATAATTGAATTATAAGTGACAATGGTCCTGTGAAAAATGTCAATTTAGGGATTCTAAATTTTGGTACTGAAAAGCATTTTAGTACTTTCATCTGACATGGAATTTTTGGTCCCAAGAGTGATGTCTCCTTTTGCCCTTACTCAACCAATTAGAATAACAAATACTCATATTTTCTAGAGTGTGATCGTTGAGTTATCACGATTGCATCACCAAAGCCGGTTACCCTATGTACTGGCTGATTTGGCTCATTGTTAGTAGTGGAAAACTTTACTTGTGTGACTATGTTCCCTATCGGGATATACATTTTCCAAGGTGGAACTTACATAGAAGAACTTGTAATTTTGGTTCATTGTATCACCAAATATAAGTCTGCTGATAAGAAAGAAAATATTTCGTTTGTCATTTAACATCTTAACTTTATCATCTTAATTGAATTTTGCAGAATCGTCATACATACGAGAAGCCAGTAAAAATCTACAATTAGGTAAAAGAATCAGATGAGCTACAACAAATTACATCGGTAAAATCCATTCCCAATGGAATCTGGAGCTTTCATATTAATAAGCGTTGAAGCCAGAGAATGGGGCTCAATTGTTTTGTAATCTAGGAGCTGTTGCTGCAGAAACCTGGTGTGATTCTTTCAGCAGACAGAAGTTGGGGAGGATGTCGACCTAAAACATTGCATGTTTTCCCAATATAGTTTGAAAACAGTCTTGCACCCGTTAAGGTGATTTAGATAGCGGTTCATGTTAAAATTCCATTGTAATTTATTACACACAAGATTTTGTTTTTGGCTTTTTGCTTTCGTTCACTTTCAGTTTTCTTTAGGGGGTGGTTGGGGATTGTATAGGAAGTATATATAGTGTCAGATTTTCTTTTTGACCTTTCTTACAAGTTTTTTATGTTGAGAATTTACTGGCTTTTCCTTAGATGAACATGAGGCGTCTGTATAGGTTGTCACTCTTTTTGAGGCTCCCAGCATCTGTGTAATGCTTCTGTGTAATACAAAAATCATCTGCTCAATCATGCTTCTGTGAACATGAGGCGTCTGTATAGGTTGTCACTCTTTTTGAGGCTCCCAGCATCCATCTTTCTTTTTTCCTTTCCTCTTTTTATTAATCGAAGAATCTAATATTTCTATGCACTTGCCATGATAAGTCACTTAGTTGGAAGCGTTTAGTTTCTTACAATTAAATTAATCGACCAAATCCTCGTCTTTGAAATTAAGAACCTAATATTCTTGTGCTCTAAATGATTTTTCTTTATGATTTGTTTTTTTTTTAAAAAGAAAATATTGTAATTTTCATGAAATTACTACAATAGATGTATAAAAGTATTCTTTAACATATAGATTTTTTTTTGAGAGATCTTTAACATATAGATCTATGTTATGAACGTATTGATTATTAACGTATTTGACTTCCCACCACTTAGGCTCATCTGGGTTTAAGAGAGAATTAAGCATTAATAAGAGAATCAAGGAAGATTATAAGGAGATTACCTAAAAGGTTCACTGGAGCATTCTAGGCCGTTAGATTTTACTTTGCTTGCAAGTAAAGCATATTAGCATTAAATGTAAAGGGGATCTACTCCACTATATAGAGGAAGTCCCCTAAGCTATTTAACACACACTTCAGATTTCTGTATTCTTCTCTCTCTGAATAATAGAAATTCTCTCTTTTTTCTCTCTATTGTTTTTGGTGTTCTTCATTAGTATTATAACACGTTATCAGCACGAGAGCTCTAGCTACTTTGATCTTCTGTTCAGGTTAGATCTTTTATTTTTTTGAATTTCAATTTTATTCTGTTTAAATTATCTTCTACTTCTACTCCTTTATTTTTATTTTTAAATTTAATTGACACAAGAAGTTGTCATATTATATTATTATCCTGACACCAGAAGTTGTCATGGAAATCTTGACACCAGAAGTTGTCATGAAAATTATTGACACCAGAAGTTGTCATCCTAAGATTGGAATTATTGACATTTTTATTATTGTTGACACCAGAAGTTGTCACATGGTATTTTTGACGCATGAAGTCGTCATTGTGCTTAAATTGCATGTCTAGGCAAATTCTGTCTAAAGAGATGGATTTTAAGTGAGACCGTTTGTGACTCCTCCATCTTTCCTGAGAATTTACCTAATGTGATTTTAGTACAACCTCTAATACTAATTCTTTTGAATTATTTCATATAGGAATATGGCAAATATCGAGAAGCCCAAATTCCAAATCTTGGATGTTACTAGAAGTAACTACATGTCCTGCTGCCTCGACATCGAATTGCACCTTCAAGGACAAGGTCTGGCTGAGACTATTATTGAAAATGGAAAAGCTGATGACAAAGAAAAGGTGAATGCCTTAATATTCATTCGTCGTCATCTCAGTGATAGCTTGAAAACCCAATATTTATCTGTTCGTGATCCTTCCACCTTGTGGACGAGGCTGAGAGGTAGGTATGATCATACCAAGACTGTTATCCTCCCTCGAGCTCAGTATGATTAGCAGAATCTAAGGTTGCAAGACTTCAAGTCTGTCTCCTAGTATAACTCGGCTCTTTTTGACATTGTGTCAAGGCTTGAACTCTGTGGTATTAAACTCACCTAGACTGATCTCCTTGAGAAGACATTCTCTACATTCCATGCTTCTAATATTGTTCTACAGCAACAATATTGACAACGTCAATTCAAGACGTACTCAGAATTGATCGCTGTCCTGTTGACAGCTGAGCAAACAAATGAGTTGCTGCTCAAAAACCATGAGCTAAGGCCTGCTGGTTCTAAGGCACTTCCTGAAGCAAATGCCAGTGTGAATAAGAACCGTCCTTGAGGCCGAGAGCATAGGCGTGGGAATTATCCCAAGAAGGGTAGTGAAAAGCCCACCCACAAGACTCCCCAAAATAACTTCAAAGGGATGCAGCCTATGAAGAAGCATGGTAATAGTAACCACAATCGCAAAAATGATGGCTCCTACAACCACTGTGGGATGACTGGACACTGGACACGTGCCTGTCGTACGACAAGACATTCGGCCGATTTATATAAGGCATCTCAACAGGGACAAGGCAAACGTCTTGAGACCCATGCCATTGAGAATGACAAAACTTTGACTGATATTGAAGTTGATGTACTAAATCTGCAAGTGCACAGAGTCAGTTGAAGTAATAAATCCTAGAGTATTCCAGGAGTCGAACCCACAAGGAACAATTAATTTCTATCGTAATTAATTCTATCAAGAAGGAAATTTTGAGAGATTATCAAATAAATTTAAACTAGAAACAATGAAATAGTAAAAGCAGAGAATTTAAATAAGATTTGAGGACAATAATTGGGAAGCTTAGGGCTTCAAGTTTCACCTATTTGGGAAATTACTACCTAACCTATGAATTAAATTGATGCAAAGCTAGAATAGAATTACACTTAATTACCTATGTGCTCAGTCAAGTCTACACAGGAATACCTAACTAATTAGATTCACTATCCGTCGATGTCAACCTAATTAACTAGATTCATTAAGAACAAGTAATTATTCACCTATCAAATTAGCCTAAGATTCATGTCTGATCCAGCCTAATTTGTCTATTTTCCTAGTGCACAGATTATGCTTCTCCTGTCAGTATATCACACAATCCCTTAGACAATCTATATGTTGATCAGGCATATAAATCTCATGAAGAACAAGGAAAATAAATCTAACTTTAAAGAAAATAAATTCAAAACATAAACTAAATAATAATTCCCAATTGGATACACCTAAAACCCTAATTAGGGATTTAGCTACTCATGCTCATGAATTCAAAACAAGAATTATTATTAAGCATAAGAAAATTCAAGAACATGAGGAAGAAGAAAAACCCCTTGAATAAATCTTGAAATCTTGAAGAGAGCCTCCCAAAAAATCCAAGGTAGAATAGTTGATAAAGAATAAAATACAAGAGCTCTCCCTTTTATAGGGATACAAAATATAATTAATTAAAATCCTAATAGGACTTGGAATAAGAGAATTCTGACTTTAATAGTCCAAAATTCGTAGGAAATAATTATTGGTTAAAAATAGGTGAAGACCCATCAAAAATAGGAGAAAATCTGATCAAATTCAGGTCAAAATCGGCTGATCCGCGTGCGTCCAAGATTGACCTGCGCGCGGCTTGCACCAGGAAGTTTGCGCGTCCCAAAATTTGTCTTACCAGCGCGCGGCTAAAGGTTGGGCCGCGTGCGGATTGTTCCAGCTTACAATCTCCATGCGCAGAATTTTAATCCCAAACGTTTTGGCCAAATCCTCTTTTTGTGCTTCCAACTTCTATTTTCCTTCGATTTGGTTCCTTTTCTTCATTAGATCTCCAATTAAGCCTAAGAAAGAAAATCGAAGGAAATTAAGTATCAAATAATCAAAAGAACTAATAAAAGCACCAAAATAATATCAATAATTATGTAAAATTATGGACTTATCAAATTCCCCCACACTAAGTTCTTGCTAGTCCCTTAGCAAGCTAAACTAAAACTAAACTCACACTAAACCTAAAACATGATATTGATTCCACTTTCGTAGGTATACGGCGGCACTTAGCACGTGACGCAAGCCTTTAAAACCCTATGTGAACATTGATACGAATCTAGTCGTATTAGATTCAAATCTACCCTTTTAATATCCACCAAAGTCGACTTGATCTTCTTCAACTTCTAGATGTGTATGTCGATGACCTTCACAAGGCTATACCTCCTCTTTCGTCGGACTTAAGCTCTCAATTAGACCTGCAATTGAACTCTCAAGATCACAAGATTCAGAAACAATTAAGCAATCACAACCTAATTGCTTTCTAGGACTCTACAAGATTGAAGAACCCTAAGTTTGCTCAAACTAGAACAATGAAGCTAAGATAATCAATTTGGGAAAAAAATCCTCAACTTTATTAATCAACTCAACTTATGTTTACAAGAGGGGGATGGTCCCTTTATATAGTAGTGGGGAATGCACCTCTCCCTAATCCTAAAGCCATAAGGGCGGCATAACATAAAGAAGGAACAAGGAAATAACCTACTCCTTGTCCTACTAGGAAAAGTAAATAACATTACATAATTAAGCAAGGATTGGACTTAGTCAAACAAGACCCAACCCAATGTCTTCTAAACTAAATAAATATCTAAACTAAGATAGAATAAAGGCCCATGTGGCCGAATTACACAACATAAGAACTAATGATCATCGATTTCAAGTAAAGTGTATAACTTGGAATCGATGGGAATATTCTTGGTGATGTCGACTTCAATGCTCTCCAATTGGTCTTCAATGGAATCTAAACCTCCAAGATGAGATCTAACAAAGCCCAATAAAGCTTCCTTGAACCGTTTAGCCCGAGCCTTTGTCATTGGACCTTACGGAATGGCTAAAGGGTCAAATGGCCGGTTGTGCCCGAATGGCCCATGCGATGGTTGGTTGCTCCATCCGGTGGCCCATGCGATGGCCGGTATGTGATGGCCGGTTGTGGCCGGTCATGTGGTCGGTGTTGCGCGGCTTCTCCAAGCAATGGCCGGTCGCATGCGATGCCTCCAACTCCATGCTCCTCCAAGCTTGCATTCATGACATATCTATGTATCTCATGATCTTCATTAGCTCCAATGTGCTCTTCTAAGCCATGATAAGCCCTTGGCGCATCATCCCCTCTCCCTTGAAAAGGATTTGTCCTCAAATCTGCATCACTATCAAACAAGGATAAGTCTGAAACATTAAAAGTAGCACTTACATTGCCATATTCACTAGGAAAATCTAGCTTGTATGCGTTGTTGTTGATCCTCTCCAAGACTTGGAATGGACCATCTCCACGAGGTAAGAGCTTAGACTTTCTCTTTTCAGGGAACCTCTCCTTTCTTAGATGCAACCAAACCCATTCTCCGGGTTCAAAGGTGATCTCTTTGCGCCCCTTGTTAGCAATCTTCATGTAGTGTTGTGTTTTCTTCTCAATTTGAGCTCGAACCCTAGCATGAAGTTCCCTAACATAATCGGCCTTCCTTTGTCCATCCATGTCGACTTGCACACTCAAAGGTAAATTCAACAAATCCAATGGGGTTAAAGGATTAAAGCCATACACAGTTTCAAAAGGTGAATGTCTAGTAGTACTATGTATGCTTCTATTATATGCAAATTCGACATGACGTAGACAATCCTCCCAAGTTCTTAAGTTCTTCTTAATTAATGCCCTAAGTAAAGTAGACAAAGTCCTATTAACTACTTCAGTTTCAGCATCGGTTTGAGGATGACAAGTAGTAGAAAATAACAACTTAGTACCTAACTTAGCCCATAAAGTTCTCCAAAAGTGACTTAAGAACTTAGCATCTCTATCACTTACAATCGTCCTAGGCATTCCATGTAGTCTAACAATTTCCTTAAAGAACAAATTAGCTACATTAATGGCATCATCCGTTTTAGTACATGCAATAAAGTGAGCCATCTTAGAAAACCTATCAACAACCACAAAGATAGAATCTTTACCTCTCTTAGAACGAGGTAATCCTAACACAAAGTCCATACTAATATGAGTCCATGGTTCATGAGGAATAGGCAAAGGAGTATACAATCCATGCGGTTTAGAAAAAGATTTAGCTTGCAAGCAAACAATGCGACTAGCAACATACTTCCCTACATCATGTCACATCTTTGGCCAAAAGAAGTGTTCATGCAATATGTCATATGTTCTATCAACTCCAAAGTGACCCATTAAACCCCCCTCATGTGATTCCCTCATGAGCAAGATGCGCAAAGAACAAGGAGGCACACACAATCTAGATTCCTTAAACAAAAATCCATCATGCTTATAATACTTTCCAAATCCAGAATTTTCACATGCTTTAAAGATTTCACTAAAGTAAACATCACTAGCATATAATTCCTTAATATACTCAAATCCAAGAAACTTAGAATCAAGCATGGAAAGTAAGACAAACCTCCTTAATAAAGCATCGGCTACAACATTCTGTTTACCTTGTTTGTATCGCACAACATAAGGAAAAGACTGAATGAATTCATATGAACATAACGCACACCATATGGAGCGAGTTCAATCTCTCTAATGGATGGCAATCCTCTAGGAATTTTCTCACAAAAGTAAGCAACAAAATTCCCTCCTTGCATTAAAACAACTCAAATTCCTACAATATTACTTATAGGAAACACAATTTTGCTTGGAAGTTCTCTTTCCAAGTCGTTAGTAGCAACAAGTGTATTCTTAAACAAAAGTAAGATCAAAACAGAATTATCAATCAAAGCTTCTTTAATCTCACTCTTAGTAGCTAACATACACTCCTTAACAACTTTCTTAGAACTAGCATGCTTATCAACTAAATCAGATTTTCCTTCAACGCAATTCACATTCAAATTAACATGTTTAGTCTTTTCTTTAGCCCTATAATCGGATTCCATCTTAGTAAATTCCTCTTTCAATTTCAATTGATCTTTTAAAGCTTCTTGAGGTGATAAAGGAATCAAAGTAATAGGACGCTTACCACACATAAAGGAATACTTATTTGTCTCACCATCATGATGGACCTTGTTGTCATATTGCCATGGTCGACCAAGTAAAACATGGCATGCTTGCATTGGAAGTACATCACATAGCACCTCACCATTGTACCTGCCCAAAGAAAGAGAAACTAGAACTTGTTTATTAACCTTAAACTATAGGGTTTAGGGTGTTTAGTGGTAGGCAACACTAACTCCTTCACTAAATACACACTAGCTATGTTCGTACAACTCCCTCCATCAATGATCACACTACTAGGCTTCCCATTAGCATACATCCTAGTATGAAACAAATTCTCCCTTTGATTTTGCACATCTCCTTTAACATAAGCACTTAAAGTTCTCCTTGCAACTAAATTCAAGAGTGCCGGTTTTGAACTATCATCATCGTCCTCATCATCATAAGTAAGTACCCTTTCATCGCCTCCATCACCACTAGATCCTAGTGCTAACTCTTCATCTTCACTCACAATCTCGTCATGCTCATTAAAGTACAAGGCTTTCTTGTTAACGCAATCCTTAGCATAGTGCCCAAATCCTTGACACTTGAAGCACTTAACATAATTCTTAGAAGATGAACTTGATGAAGACTTAGGATCGGTTTTAGGGGTAGCTCCTTTTTGCGCCAACTCCTTTTCTTTAGATGACTTGTCATCCTTCTTGATTGAAGTTTTCCATGAACTTGATGATGATGCAAAGCTCTTCTTATTCCTCTTAACTTGGCTTTCGGCCTTCAAAGCATGTTGAAGCAATTCTTCAACATCATAGTGTTGTTGCATCTCCACAATATCATGAATTTCTCTATTCAACCCCGCCAAAAACCTTGCGATTGTGGCTTGTGGAGCTTTATCAACCTCGGCCGTAGACATCAACAACATCATCTCGGAGTAGTATTCATCTACACTCCTTGTTCCTTGTCTCAAAGATTGCAATTCTTGGTAGAGACCATTAGTGTAAAAGCTTGGAACAAACCTCTTCCTCATAAAACTCTTTAGACCTAACCAAGTATCGATAGGCGTTTCCAAGTTTCTTCTTCTTGTTTGCACCAATTGATTCCACCAATTCAAAGCATTCTCTGTAAATTCAAGAGTAGCAATTTGCACCTTCTTTGGCTCGGAATGAGGATGATAATCAAAATACATATCCAATTTCTACTCCCACTCCAAATAATCGGATGGTGACCCTCTCCCATTGAATTTAGGGATTTCGTATTTGATGTTGTCTTTAGGCTCCTCTCTTTCAACTCCCCTCCTAGGCCGCGTGTTCTCATTGTGAGCTTGCCCACCAAGTTCTTGTTGCCTCAACCTCTCCATGGGATCCAACCTAGCAACTTGTCTCGGTGGTGGAAGTTGAATTCTCTCATTGTTGTGTGCGGCATTAGCTCTTTGTTGAGGTGGTTGAGCTTGTTGATTTTGGCCATCTTTTACTTGTTGGACACCATTGGCCAAAGCATCAAATTTAGTATCCATATTGTCCAAACGTTGCATTAGGGCTTGCAACATAGTAGTCACATTATCTTGACCTTGTTCTCCTTCCATAGTACCTACAAAAAGAACAAAGATTAGTAGTAAAAATCCTCACAAGTGTGTGTGTGATTATACCTTCGACTTGTGCTCTCGTATTTGCACTCAAATCCTATGGATTGGCGGTCCACTACTCTCTTGATGATCTCACAAGATTATGCCTTTTACTAGCTTCAATAGGCCTAATAAGAGCAACTCCTAGAGCACTCCTTTCTTCTCGTGACCTACTTGAGGAACAAACAATTAGTAGCAAAATTCTTTGTGAATTCAAAGGAAAGTGATCTAAACTAAAACCAAACCACTTATGCAGGCTCTTGTTGTCGAAATCCTTCTCCAAACTTGATGCACAAAAACTCAATCAAGCACAAATCAAACAATTCAATTGATTAGCAAAACCCTAGTACCACTTGAATCCAATAGGGTTTGTAACCTAAAATTCTTCAAATTAGATCTAAATTCACAGCAAAAGCAACCCAAGAATCTCAACCACACAATCAATTAGGGCTAATTGCAACTAAGAAGATCAATTGCACAAGAAAACCCTAATCCCCAAATTTCCCAAACTAAAAACCCTAGTTTCTGGAAAAGATCGATAACAGCACAAGTTTTTTTGATTTTTTTGAGTATTTTTCCCAGAAAGATCACACTAAAAGAAGTCTAGATCTCAAATTTCAAAGCTTTCCGAGCTCAAACGAATCCAGAATAAATTTCACAAGTTTCTGGTTGAATTTTTTTTAGTTTTTTTGATTTTTTTTTAATTTTTCGATATAACTACTAGTTATAAGGTACTCAAATCTGAAATTTAAAAGCAAAAAGATGTAAGATGAATCGGCTATGAATTTTCAAAGTTTCTGAATTTTTGAATTTTTCATGAAGGTGGTGCGCTAAGAGTGTGGGTAAATTTTGATAGATGAAAACTTGATGAATGATGAAAAGAGGGATATATTTACCGATTGAAGATGACAACCTATGCTCTGATACCAATTGATACGAATCTAGTTGTATTAGATTCAAATCTACCCTTTGAATATCCACCAAAGTCGACTTGATCTTCTTCAACTTTTAGATGTGTATGTCGATGACCTTCACAAGGCTATACCTCCTCTTTCGTCGGACTTAAACTCTCAATTTGAATAATGACGAAAAATAATTTGCCTTCAATTACGTAAACCTTCCCCGGCAACGGCGCCAAAATTGTGATCGGTCGTTGATCAAATCACAAGATAAATTCCCCACAAACCAATAACATATAGATTAACTACTTAGCTAGGGCAAGTGGGGGTCGAATCCACAGGGAAGGTACGAATCAAAGTTAAATCTTACAAAAGAAATTCTAACCTAGAAAAGATATTTTTGGGTTTTTGAAAATAGATTAATTAAACTAGAAAACAATTAAAGAGAAAATCAAAGATAAAAACATACTTCTTCTCCTTTAGGTAACTACTTTGATCAAGTGAATCATGGATAATAGACACAAAACATAAATTTGGCTTAGATTGCAATCAACTAAGACATAGACATCAACTTTCATTGAAACAAAGTAATCCTCTTAACATCTTAAACAACTCCATTTGAATAATTGGTATAGGAACAGACGTAATGCTAATTCCAACATGCTAAAAAGATTAATCCGTATCTCACTGCAATTAACCTCAAATGTTATAATCTATGGTTTAAGCCCTTCATATAACAAGCATTAGGTTTTATTGTTCCACATGCATGATAAATCAATACCAAACTTGCCTACGTCAATTTCCATCTCGGCCTAAAGATTTCAACAAGGTTTGATATCCCATTGAACCTAAGACTCCTAGAATTACACTTGTTACTTGGACCAACTTTAGCTTGACTCAAGCTACTTGAATCTAACTATAGCATTCATAAATCTCAAGATATGTTGCGCACCAAATCAAATCAAAGTATGAACACATAAGATGAAGCATAGAGATAAGAAACGTATTCAAACGGAAAAAGTTTCAAATTATTAAGAACAAAAGTCTCACCAATAATTCATTGATCAAAAGTACCTAAGGAAAAGAAGTATAAAAGGTTTAGCTACTCATGGATTGCAAGCAATCCATGAGAGACTTACAGAGCTAGAGGTGGGCGGTTGCCTCCTCTCCAAATCGCAAATAACAAGAGCTAGGGTTATGATATGTTGGTGTGTTGATGTGTACTAGGGTTTTAGACTTAAGAGGGTATTTATAGAGGGTGGCTTAGGGTTAATTTAGAGCTAAACAAACCCTAAGGACGTGCTGGGCTGCTCTCCAAGTCTTCAAGCTAGTCCAAATAAGAATTTGGGCTTAATTGGATCAATCC
>AWWV01008894.1:0-59395 GCA_001974805.1 Corchorus capsularis
ATATATATATATATATATATATATATACTAGTATTTCACGTGGGATTAAAGTTTGGTGGAAACTGATTTTAAATTATATGTTGTGTAATAATAATGTTTTTGTTAATTTTGAAAAGATTAAATTTGCCCAAATTCCTAAAATTATTGGGAATAAACTAATGTAGGAAATAGAAAATAATTGGTTTCGAAAATAATGAAGGAAAATGGAGGTCTCAACACTCCCGGCCCAAAGAGATTAGTTTAAACCCCACATCAAGAGCTTGGGATACACTTGGTAAAAAAAAAAAAAATACAACATATTGAAGATGGTGGTTGATTTGATCATTTGACTTTGATGATTTTTGGCTTTTCGCGAGGCAATTGTCAGTTGGCACTAGAGCAGGTAAATAGATATTGGGGAGGGAGTATATAAATTAAGAAAAAGGGAATCAGTTTCAAATTTAAAAAAGAAAATGGGAATAAAAAATAAAGTAAGTCAATGTTTTGGGTTTATAGAAAATAATTGGTTTTGAAAATAATGAAAATAACTGCCACTTGAACAAAAAAAAAAAAAACTGACACTATTTCCCTGTTTTGGTGCAGTGAAAATTGCAAATCCCTCTCTCTTTGAAAAATCAACAAACTACATATTTTTTTTTCAATTGCAGAGAGAGGGAGACAGGTTGGATTCGGAAGAAGATCTGGATTTTAATTTTTAATTTTGATTCGAAAGTAACATCGTTTGGATTTGTTCATGCTTAAGATATTGTTGGTTGGTGTGCTCTCCCTCTACGTATCATTTTTGGATCGTCTCAAAGTCTTGTTTCAATATATATTTTCTTAATTTAGAAATTTTCTAACAATTCAAATACAATATTCATTTAACTAATGAAACGGTCTTGAGGCATGATGCGAATTCACTCTTTTAAGGGAATGATTGATGAACACAAGGAAGAAAATCATTGATGATCATAAAGAATTAATTGATTGATGGAAGAGATAACTTTCTCCTTTGTTACTTCTAATTAATTGAATTTTTACTTTTTCATGCAAATTTTCTTCTTTCTTGATCATGACATTGATAGGTCATGAGTTTCGAAATTATTTATTGCATATGTGCAATTAATGGATATTATTAATCCTTGTTATTTCGCTAGAATCATGGTTATTTTTAAATTCAAATGAAAATAATGGGACCATGCCGAAAAAAATCATAAATTTTGGTTCTGGAGATAGAAGGAAGTAACACTTTGGTGCATGCCATGTTGGCGGGTCATTGGACCTTAAAGCTCTGATAAAGAACAACATATTACCCAAAATAGGCCTTCCCATATCACCTGGAGGAAGAGAAAGTTTCTTCTCATTATTTCCCAACCTGCTAACATAAAGCCATTCATTTATTTTCTTAACAAAACCCAACACCAAAACTAGAACTGGCAATTGGGCGGGTTCGGGTGGGTTCGGGTATTTTCAGGTTCGGACTCGGATCGGATTCGGTTTCGTGCCCGAGTCGGGTTCGGGTTCACTTTCGATATTCAGAATCCGATCGAATTTCTGGTTCATCCTGATTCAACGTGCAAGCTTTTTTTTAAAACAAAAATAATTGTTTATTTTTTATTTTACTATAAGTTTATTGATAATTATAATATAATAAGATAGAGTATATAATATAACATGATAATCAATATATTCCTAGGACCACATTCATCCAAAAAACGACAGTTATTTTGGAACGGAGAAAGGAGGAAGCCTATATAAAGATTGAGTAATTGTTAAAAAATACTAATGAAAGAACTGTCTCATCGTTCGAGACATTCAGAGACTCCCACATGATGAAAAAAAGTAAAAGGTCTCAAGAAGAAAATGATCCTACTTGCTAAAAGTGAAAACTCTTCTTTGGAAAGACAACGCCACCGACAATTATTAAGTTATGTATTGTGTGCAACATTTAAATTAACTAAATTAAATATAAAATACATATAGTTCAACACTAATTTAAACTATTTAATGCTAATTAATACTAAATTGTAGCAAATTAAAACAAATTAAGTATTACATTAAACAAATCATCAAAATGCAAGCCTTAGATTAAACAAATTAAAAGCTAATGGACCCTTAATTGAACCTATAAAGAACTTGGACTTATTTATTTATATATGTAATAGCTTTATTTAATATTAAAAGGAAGAAATGTGATTTTTTCTAAACAATAATGAAAAATTTTTATTTTATAAATAATTCTTGATTTTTTAATATTATTTTGATCTCGGGCTCGGGTCGGGTTCGGGTTCGGGCGGGTTCGGGTTCGGATTGTCTCGGGTTCGGGTATTTTCGGGTTCGGGTTCGGACGGGTTCGGGACATTGACTTTTCTGGTCAATTCGGGTAATTTCGGGTTCGGGTTCAGGCGGGTTTCGGGTTTCGGGTTCATTTTGCCAGCTCTACTTTTAATTAATGTTTCTGCCCTTTTTTTTTTTCCTCTCACCAACTCAGCTACTGCTTCCTTTCAACTCCTCGGTGCTAATCAATCTTCAGGTTTGCCAAAAATTAAACCTTTCATAACTCCTTTCTGTTTTCTCCTTCACATCTCTTTCCTCTTTTTTCTCCTTTCTCATCCCTTCACCATGGATCGTTCAATGTTTTTCCCCTTTTGAATTAAACCACTCTTTCTTCAATACGTCTATTATTATTCAATTAACAACATATTCTATTACCTCTTTGCACTTCCTATTACTTAAAAATAAAAGCATGTTCTTTGACCTTCTTAATTTTATATTATATGTCTAAAAAGTTAGTTTACAAAGATTTATGCCGATAGCAAGGGACAACATTAAAACTAATTCATTTAAATTGCATTTTTACTGCAACCTTATATATATAATTCAATCAATTAATCAAGCACCACTCTAGAACAAAGAATGATGTTCGTGGACTTCATATAATTGATTATATTAATATTCTTATTCAATCAGTTAATCAAGCACCACTCTAAAGTCTAAAACAAAGAATGTCCGTAGCACCAGCGCGGGCTAATATGACTTTTTACTAATTAATATTTATTAACAATAGCTAAATGTTTAAATCAGGGCTCAATATTTGTAAAAAATGTTCAATTTAGGACCGATTATTCAATAAAGCTCAAATATGGACCCAAAGTTGCAAAATCACCTCAATTAGGTCCTGATATGAGCTTTTAGGAAGCCCCCACCTGAGCTTTTGGTGCACAAGGTAGCGGTGGAGGTTGGCTGACATGGCCAACCCCACCCACTACTAAACGTGGAAGTTTCAAAGGCAGCATTTTGCTGCTTTTGAAACTTTTGGCCACTTTTTACATTTTTAACCGCTGCTTTTGTGGTTTTTTTTTTCCTCTCTTGCTTTTATACTTTTTAGGTTTTTTTTTGACAATATACTTTTTACTTTTTTAGGTTACGTTTGATATTAAATTTTGTAATTAATACTTTAAATATATTAAATGATGATTGAAAATTATTTTTAATTTGAAAATTATACCTATATTTTTATTCTACTAATCTATAAAAACTAAATCATTAAAATTAACAATAATAAATGTATAATTAATAATTTAATAAATAATTGAAAATCATATATAATACATTTTTATGTTAATATTTCTAAAAATTTAAAGGATTTATAAATATTGAAAAAAAAAATTTGAAGATTTAATTATATAATTCTATTTTATACTAATACCCTTAATAGTAATTTTACTTCTTATCTCACCACTACACCAAACATACATTTTTCATCACTAGTTAAGTTCTAAAAGCTACAATTCTAATCTCATATGTACAGTACCTAATCTCCCCATTTCAATCTCTCCCACACCAATCTCACAGCTCTACAAAACAGAGTCTTAATTAAACCTATAAAATTGAAAACGGACCCTTAATTGAGCCGATTTTGTAACATTGAGCCGTAATTTGAGTTTGTTTAACTATAAGTCATAAATTGAACAATTTCGTAAACAATGAACCCTTTAATGATACTCCCTTTGTCCCATATTATAAGTCCCCTTCTAGAAACTTTTTTTGTCCCAAATTATAAGTCTCTTTTTAAAACCCAATGCAACTTTTACCTAAGCTACCTAAGTTACCTTTGTTAGTGGTAGTAGAAATTTAGTTGGAATTTAATTCATCTATTGACTATGAGGGAGTAAGGGAGAGGAGAGAGACTTAGTGGGGGGAGAGAGAAGAAGGGCAAAATTGGAAGGAGAAGATAAAAGTGTATAGAAGTTAGAGTTTTAACTACTTTTCTTAAACTTTGTAATACGGTTAAAATGGACTTATAATATGGGACAGAGGGAGTATACATTAAAGCCATAGAAAAAGCACCATAAACACCTCCTAGAAAAAGCCCAAACCCAAATAATTTGTCAATTCATTAAAATCCAATTTTACATATTTTTAGTTCTAGATCTAATAGGGTTGGTACTTGGGAGTGCGGATATCCGCTTAATTTTCATCATTCATAACCGAAGCCATTCAACTATTCATTATCCAAATTCACATAAAGAATAATTTAAATTTTAAACTTAGAACTTTGCTACACGCCCCTCTATTTTATTCTACACAATGTTTCCTCCTTACGTGTCCATCAAACGTTAGGCCACATGTTATCACTTTACTGGTCCCAATACACTCTTTACAAATTTTAATTTTTCTAACCCTTAAAATAAAATTTTAATTTGAGCTAAATTTAGTAAATTAGTTATATATTTTATTTCTAAAACCCTATAACAATAAGTTATTAATTATGGAATTCACCCTTAAAATAATAATAAAATTTTAATTTTAGTCTAAACTTAGTGAAATTAGGGCTAAACTTACTAAAAGAATAAAAATAGGAAAAAGAGAGAGAGAGAAGACACGTTAAGGGGGGAGACTAGGAGGGAAACTTTGGAGAGACAAGAGGAATTATTCTTAAACTTAATATTCAAATCCACAGCAAAACCGTTTAATGATATATACATTGCTTAACTATTAAAAAAACAAATTAGAATCCAAAATCAATCAATTCGCCAAATTTCATGATTCAAATGGATTTTACATGATTTTTTGACGGATATCTACTATTTTAAACCGTTAACGGATTTTAAATTGTTTATATATAGGCGGGATATCCTAGGAAATTCCACACAGCCCGAAAAGTTGACCCGAATTTTGTCTCTCATGACGTGTCATGGCTGGTCATCACATGTTATATAGCAAAACTCCACTCAAGTAGTAGTGGGATCAATCTGCTAGACCAACTGTGTAAAAACACGTACGTCATGGGAACCAAATTTCGGGTCAATTTTTCGGGGTGTGTAGCAAAACTCATCCTCTATTTGAAGTCTTAAACTCGGAACCGCTCTAAATACGCAATAGATAATGATTTAACCATCCAAAATCGTTCTAAATCTGTTAATATGAAGCAATTTAAGTTTAAAACGGTTTAAAATTTGTTGGATATCCGCTAAATAATCCATATATTGCGGATTTGCGGTCCCTAATTGATGAGGGAGGGAGGGAGAAGGCTAGACAAGGATTTAAACCCATGCTTGCTAGGTCAACTTTTGTTTCTATCTCAAATTTGACTTGATTTACATTTTTTTAAACAAAAGATTTACATATAATATATGGTAAATTATACAATACACTGTCAGTGGAGTTTAGCAGACTACACAAGCAGGTCTTAAAGGGTGACATGTGTCCTCTAGGGACTAGATTGAAATGTTTAAAACTTAATTAATTAAAAAAATGGACATGTGTCAACTCCACAACCCGCTTATGGAGTCCAAAATTTACACCGCCAGTGTATCAAATAATTACCCATAATATATATTGATTTTAAAATACAATACCATCTCATAGAGAATTTCTCCTCTTTTTTTTTCCTGTTGTGATTTGTAAACAAGGATATCCCAAGTCTTTTAGCTTGAAACTAATTCCTTTCAGATCAGGTTCATAAACTGATAAAATGTTTAATCCATCTCAACAAATACGTTTTCTGAAGATCAAACTTTTATTTATTTTTCACAATAATTTTCATTATGTAATGCAAACGAAGATTTTTTTTTTTGAAAAATGCAAACGAAGATTTAAAGGAACCATATCATATCAATCGATTTTTAATATTTCTCATTAATTTTGATGTTATTCTAGAACTCATAAAATTAAATTGTTTTATATTTAATACACTATCAGTGTATATAATCTATACATTGTTAGTGATTAAGAGGGTGACACCTCATTAATGAATAAAAATAAATATTGAAAGGCCCTTCAAAATAAAGACATCAAAACATTAATGATTTAATTAGATAAAAATAGATTAGGGTTTTATTATTTCTAACGTTTCCTCTCCCAAATCTTTCTTGGCCGACAACTCAATGGAAAAACTGATCAAAATCATATTCCATGAAAAAATTTGCAATTTTCAATACATATAGATGCAGGTAAGTTTGTTGAATTTGGGTACCCCTACAACAAACAACCATTTTCTTATTTAACTTGTTTCCCTTGCTCCCATCTTTTAATTAACTTTGCTATTAATTTTCTCAAAAATTTTCTCTTTATATAAATTAAAAGCAAAAAAAAAAAATCATTCTCAATGAAAGTAAGAACCATAAAAAAATATGATTGAAGGCCGGTTGTTGATGGGAACTAATGGATTTCGAAGAAGTGAAGACTGATATGATTTAATTGGAGGGGTATGGTTAATTTTTGTTTAAGGAGAAAATTCGTTAAATTATTGAAATCATAACCGGTTGGGAGGAATGGAATGGAGGAGGAAAAATTAAATGGAAGGAAGAAGATACTTTGAGGCTTGAGCCTCTGGAAAGACAATAGTTAGAGACTGCTATTGTAGAAAATATGTCCAATCCATTGAAGAAGACTGGTAATTACTTGGAAAGAAAAGAAAAGAAAATAATGGTAATTACTTGAAAAGAAAAGAAAAATTAGATTAGCTTTTAGTGATCTAAAAATGTTAAACTTAAATATATTTATTTTGAAGGGTTTCTAAGTTTTTATTTTACTCATTAATGAGGTATCACCTTCTATTTTTTTTCCAATAAATGGAGTTTGTAATCTTATACAAGGAAAAAAAAACTACCATCCTTCCTTTGAAAAATGATCACCACAAATAACAAAATATCTATGAAAATTAAGAAAAGAAAAGATTAGAAAAAAGTTCTGGTTAGAATTTAAAAGGCGAGGGGAAATGTGAACTAAGAAACAAAAATGATACTATAGACGACGGAATTTTTGGTGACAATGGCTTTCAAAGTTGAATTTCTTGTCCTGGTATGATGTGGGGCTTTTTGACAACAAAAATGCTAGAAAAATTGGAAGGGTATTTTAGGACATATCGATGGGCTAATTGTTAAAGTGACACCAAAAACAATTAAAGAGATAGAGACCCTTTCTTTGGGATTTTGCTTTTGTCCTATAATTCTTCTACCAACAAATTCATCACCAACAACCAAACATGCTTGTTGTATGTTTTTTACCCACAAAATTCTTATCTTGAGCTTGATCTTTTTGTCACAATTTTCAGAAACTTAACATCACATCTCTTAAAAAGAGAAAAATGAATGCCTCCAAATAACAAATTGATATGCCATTCTCTTTGGATTTTGGCTGTTGGAATATTTTGTGTTCATTTTCACTGGAAACTTTAAAAAATTATTTAAATTTTCATAACATACATACATATATACATATATACGTACAAAATACATGTGCAAATATAATTCAAACACGACAAATGTCAAAAAATGACCTGTGACTAACTCGGGTCAGCTCGAATGGTCGATCCACCTCTTACTCTAGTTTATTTAATATTAATAAGAATTTCTACTAATATATAGTAATGCTAGTATTTGAATTTGTCTAATAAGTTACTTGAAAGATAAACTGAGTTGATAATTAAAACTCTCTAAATTATATATTATATTAATGCAAAAAAATTATATATATTATATTAATATTATTAGGGTTGAAACTTAAAAGGTATTTTACTTTTCTTATTAGTTTTTTTTTTTAGTAAATCTTACATGAAAAATTACCCGCTAATTAGAAATCACCTACTCTATTTTAAAAAGTTAGCCATCAAAATATAAATAAGTTAAACTAACATAAGTAGTGTGTTAAGGTCTAGCATATGTCCTCAAGGAGACATTTTAGTGGTTAAAACTTGAAACTTCTTGCTGGAGATCCCGAATTCGAATTCTGGGAGGAGCAAGACGGGATTATGGGAAACAGGAGGACTACCTCCTATTATATAATTCCTTTCAATATCACGTTCATAAGTACCAAAAAGGTTTAGTATATATAATAATACAATAATTTAGGCTTAATTGGCCTTATCTTTTTTTGGGCTAAATTTGGCTGACTAGGCCCTTGGTGTCCTCCGGGCTATAAGCACATGAGATTGGATGTTGTTAATAAAGTCTCATTAAAGGAGGGTTTTTTTTTTGGGGGCTTATTAGCCCTTTGCATTGCTCCTTGAAATATGAGGTTGATGACATTTTGTTTCTTAAACTATTTTTGCAATAGTTTGCTTCGTAACTTTCTAAATTCAGGATAATTTATCACCTTCGTTAGGGATAAGTTGTCTTGAATAGGTGAAATTTCGGTTTAGGAGTTAAATTTCCTGAATTTGAAAATTCAAGAGGCAAGTTATCGTGATTTTAAGTTTCGGGGACAAATTTCATTGATGATATGGTTACTGGAAAAAAAGGCATTTATTAAATTTTGATTGTACTAACCATTTAAAGGAGTTTTAAACTAGACCAACTATTCCTGCAAAAATTTCCATATTTAAAAAACATTATCAAAATAAATCCATTATGGCTCATATAAAACCTGTTGTTGTTGTCTTGTTGCTATCAACACGTAGCTTGTTTGTGAAGTGTTGAACTTTTAATTCTTGTTCGTAATGACAGTAGTCAGTAGATTGGAACCTGCAAATTTTGAGGTACTTAAGCATAAACCCGATAAAAAGTACACTAATAGAATCCTAGTTGAACTCGATTAAAATTTATTATTTAATACCCAAATCTTGTCGGATTTCAATAACAAATACCAATTTAAAATCTGAACTTGATATAAAAATAATTATTTTACATATTTTAATAAAATCAAATTTAAGTCATAAATTACACCCGAGTTGTTAGCTCAACTGGTAGGTGTACCGTGTCTGGACCGTGAGGTCCTGGATTCAAATCTCACGAAATGTGAGTTTAGTTTATAATTTATTTATTTGTGTACTTGGTAGGTAGATGGTTTATTTATGGTAGTTTCTTAGTTTGGGTTGATTTCTCATTTAAATGTTTGGGCATATGGTGATTTATTCTGATTGTAATGAGATTTCACATGTACTCACTCAAAAAAAAAAAAATTAAAGTCATAAACATATATTGAAGTTAAATAATTATACTTAAAGATTTTTTAATAATCATTATTTTTATTCAAAATAAAATAATAATAAATCCAATATATAAATATAAATAAATTATAAAAATAATTATTTAATAAGCAGATTAAAATAGTAGGTACCCTAAGCCTACTACTCGTACCCTATTCGAACTCACACGAGTAACAATATTGCTATCCTAACCCTATTTAATTAGGTCGGAAGTACTAGCTACGCATTAATATTCATAGTTTCAATGCCTAAGATTCGATTAGTTTTTAGGTGAAAAAGAAGTTTAAAAGCATAGTAGAGTATTTTATCTCCACGATCTAAGGCATAGACTTATTCTTTGTGGAGTTCTTTTACTTACATTTCATTTACCGGAGGAGGCTGTAAGCTAAAACTTGACTTCAATCATAAATCTAAACCTTTACCAATTATAAGACTAACTCCTGATTCCCTTGATTACATTAAAGGAATAAAAATCACATGCCGCATATTTTGTGTCACATTTACCAAATGATAGCACGTGTCTTTTTTTTTTCCAGTTTTTAATCTTATTCTCTGTTGTCTTGTACAAATTAAATTATATATATTCATTTTTAGACCCTATAGGTAATATGTTAACATTAAGTACTAACCCTTTACATAAAAATTTGTTTTTAATTTGGAGCTAAACACAATGTTTAGGTGGGATTTTCATTTTATTTTCGTTTATTAATGTTATTTGTTAAAACTTGAAAATAAACCAATATACCTTGCAGGGTGGATTAGTAGCAGGAAACCGAGTGTAATGTTCATGCAGGCATGGTCATGGGTTCGAGTCTTAATAAACATAATGTTTTCTCACATAGACTTTTGCTTGTCCTCACCTTGTCTTAAAATCTACTCTTGGCAAGTCCTATTGCCTGCAGATGTGCCCCTCGCCATGGAGTCTCCGGGGTTTAAGAGGGAGCGGTGGACTTAAAACCTATGAGGTCAATGATGCCCACCAAAAAACCTTTATTTTTTCTTGGAAAAAAAAAACAAAAAACAAAGCATAATGCAAGGGATAGGCATGTGGTATGACATATTTTGATGGATGAAGCATAGGGTAGGAAGAAAATGGTGTAAGGGATTTCTATCCACATTAAAGTATTTTGTTTATGACGCAAAAGTAAAATATGGAGGATTGACCCTCTACCTTAGTAATGAATCGCCAATCGGTCCAAAAACAAATCTTGTGAGTTCAGTTGTGACTAGTAGTCTTCTAACTTCGGTTTAAACTTTAAAACAGGGGGTAAATATCTAAAACCGTGGACCATGAATCGTTTTAATCTTAAAAGAAGCGAAAGACTAAAATCATGTCTCAACATTATCCTAAAGTTTCATCAAGACCTGTATGGATTCACCATTTTCAGCCCGATTTAAGTCAAAATATGACAAAGGTACCCATCCATAAGCCTAAACCCATTGTAATTTGTAAGAATCCTTTGGCAATTGGCATTACAAATCAAGCTCTAAACAAAGTCCAGCCCACCAAAACCAAAGTTCAATTCAATCCTCCAAAAGAAAGAAAAAAGAAAAAGAAAATCATGGAACTTTAGATTTCTGGATGACATTGGATGACATGTGTCATTTGCATGGCCTTAGACTAGTCTTTCAAATCATCCATCTCCCCTACTCTTTCCTTCCTTTTTTTTCTTCTCTTCTTCATTCCCTCCATTACCATCAAACTCTTTTGCTTTTTTCCTTCCTAAAACCCTTCTTTGTTTTCTAGTTTCAAGGAAAGAAAAGCCTACTGTTTCTCTTGTCCTCTGTTTTCCTCTGTTTTTTGCTCTGTTTCTTTTCAATTATAAGTAAACGAAGACTCTGCTGCAAATGGCGGTGGCAGAGTTATCGACTTCCTATACCAAAACTTCAACCCGTTTTCACTCTTCACAGCTCTCACTCTCATCTTCATCTTCACGTTTTTCTGATCATTTTCGTCGTTCCTTCCGACCGCTACCAAGAACCCGAAACGCTACAATCTCATGCTCTGTTACATCAGAGTAAGCATTCTGTTTTTTGGTTTCTCAAACTTGAGTTTGAATTTTCTTTTTATGGTTTTTATTGATCTTCAAATTAATGGGTTTTGGTTGTTTTTGTGTTTTAGTCAAGTTCAAACCCCGATCCCTGTACAAGCTGAGAGTCCCAAGGGGAAGAGTGAGTGCTATGGTGTCTTTTGCCTCACTTATGACCTCAAAGCAGTATGTTTTTTTCTATTTGCTGATTTTATTTTTTCGGTTCATATTTTAATTATAGAACACCAAGAGAAATTGAGTTAATTCACTAGTGTAACTGGGGTTTATTCTTTCGTAGTTTCATGGAAAATGGTTGTAAAATTAGGGCATTGATATTGTTGATATTGTTTTCTATGTAAAAAAGGGTAATGATGAAAGAGATCAGTTTTGGAATCATTTCACTTGGGTGACTTACTTTTTCATTTTAAAGCCTACAATTTGATCACATGAAATTTTTTTCCTTGCTGCTATTTGGTCATCTTCAGTGCCAGCATCTTGGTTGTTTGAAAATTTTAAATTATGGTGGCATCAGTACATCATTCTTTCAATTGTCAACAGGAAGAGGAGACAAAATCATGGAAGAAACTAATAAACATAGCTGTCTCCGGCGCTGCTGGGATGATCTCTAACCATCTTCTTTTCAAAGTAAGTAACTTAGATAGAATTTTAAAAATCCATTGTGTCCATCGAAAGATCTTATTTATATGTTTTTGTTTATTCCTCTGTGAATTCATCATCATCTATGGTTGCTGTTTAAACAGTCAAACTAAATTCCTTCCTATGACACTGACCATACAAAATAAAGGTTGTTTTATTAGGGAAGGGTGAGGTAAAATAACTTACTTAGCGCAGGCTTGGTTCAATCCAGCTGCGTGGTTTGATACATTCTGTATCTGTCCTGTAGAATATAGCAAGTGAAGATAATGGAATTTTAACAGTAAATTGTGTTATTATTATTGTTATTATTTCTATAGAATTATTTAATTGCAGTTATAGTGATCGCTTCTTGTTCCGCCTTAGTTTCGTTGACACTTGATAGCGTCTTGATTAAAAGGTTTCTATTTCAGTTATTGCAGTGACAACTGCAATACTGCATTCATGTCCCGGGCCTATTTTTTGCAGTAGAAAAATAGCATTTCATTAAAGTATGCCCTTTTTATTTATCATAATTTAGTTGCTAAGTTGTTTTGCTTGTCCAGCTTGCATCTGGTGAGGTATTTGGACCAGATCAGCCAATTGCACTGAAACTATTGGGATCTGAAAGGTCAATACAGGCTCTTGAAGGTATGGCTCTTGTTTGATTTTTATGACAGATTTTGAGCTCAGTAGATGTCAGTTCCTAAAGAAAAGGACTGCGTTTTTCTTGAGGGAAATGGTTGTAGATAAAATGAGCATATATATAAACTGTATACATGTCGAACTCTTTGCGCATCCAAATCATTATTGGAGAATCTATCATTCTATTGTGAGAAGCTCCTATCTAGAAATAACTTTTAACTTGGAGAAAATAGTTCTGCCGTAACTCTTTTCATTTAAGGAACATAAATGGTGTCACACTCTTCAAATTGATGTCGTAATGCATGCAGGAGTTGCCATGGAGCTTGAAGATTCCTTGTTTCCTCTATTGAGGGAGGTTAGTATTGGAATAGATCCATATGAGGTTTTCCAGGATGCTGAATGGGCTCTTCTGATTGGAGCAAAGCCACGAGGACCTGGAATGGAACGAGCTGACTTGTTAGACATAAATGGGCAGATATTCGCTGAGCAGGTGCTTTCATATTTTTAGGACCTTCTCCCTTTAATTTTTTTGAACATATGACACATGTTGAAGTCAAGTAATAGTCCTAAACTCAGTTTCAATCATTATAGGGAAAAGCTCTCAATGCTTCTGCATCTCGCAATGTCAAGGTGATGGTAGTGGGAAACCCTTGCAACACTAAGTAAGGATATTTTCCATTAAGCTGTTCCTGCCACTTTCATCCTCAAAATGATATGCATGATCTTTTGTTACTGTGCTTAATTCCAAAAACAATGTAGACTCCTATAATGCTGCTAGTTCATCACTTTATTCTTATTGATGCAGTGCCTTGATTTGTATGAAAAATGCTCCAAATATACCTGCAAAGAATTTTCATGCTTTGACTAGGTTGGATGAAAATAGAGCAAAGTGCCAGGTATATCTATGCTTGACTAATACCTGTTTCCAGTACTAGTTATTAATTTTCCTCACAGTTATAATTTTACTCCAGTTTTACATAAAAAGATGGTTTCTACAGCTTGCCCTAAAAGCAGGTGTTTTCTATGATCAAGTGTCAAATATGACAATTTGGGGAAATCACTCAACAACTCAGGTATCAAACACTGTTTTACAAAATATACAGATATGCTTCCAAAGACTTTGTTATAAGATATACTGTATGCGCTTTTGACTAGGTTCCAGACTTCCTAAATGCTAGAATCAATGGCTTACCTGTCAAAGAGGTTATAAAGGATCACAAATGGTTAGAAGAGGAGTTTACTGAAAAGGTCCAAAAGGTAAGCTATTCCATTCATATTAAATCTCCTTTATGGCTCGCTGGATAAAAATCTGATTGGGGCTTAAACTTGACTGGTTTATATGTAAAATTTTGATTTGCAGAGAGGCGGTGTTTTGATTCAGAAATGGGGAAGATCTTCAGCTGCTTCTACTGCTGTGTCAATAGTTGATGCCATCAAGGCTCTAATAACTCCTACACCCGAGGGGGATTGGTTTTCTTCTGGAGTAAGTTTATGCCCCCTAAGATACAAGATTTAATGCATGCATCTTTTGCTAAAGTGCCTCTGTCTTTACCTTATCATAAAAATGACTTCTATCCCCCAGCTTTTATAAAGGAAAATCCTTTGGAAGTAATCGCATATTTTTTTTTTTTTTGGTTTCTATACAGTTAGTCCACTACTTTGAGTATAATCTCCAGTGTAAGAGGAGATGATAATGCATATAGAATTATACAAGCCTAATTCACATTTGCATATGATTCCAGGGTAGTGAGAAAATTCAGATCCAAGCCTTCTATATTTAGTGTATTGAGCTTCACTACATTATTTGCTAAGTTGAAAAAGTGGAATATGGCAGGAAAGAAGAAAGAAAGAAAAGGGGAAAAAACATAGATATATCAAGCTTTGACATGATTTATCATTGACTTTTGGCTGTTAAATTGCATTTTCATTCTCATTACAATCCGAAATGCAGGTATATACGAACGGAAATCCATATGGTATAGCAGAGGATATTGTTTTCAGCATGCCATGCAGATCAAAAGTATGAAGTCAAACATTTTGCTTATTTTTATTTATTTATTTATTTTAATTAAGATCGTTTTATTCACTCTTAGATTAATTTAAGTCAACCTTTAAAATGTTATTTTGAAAATCATTCTATAGGGAGATGGTGATTATGAACTTGTAAAGGAAGTGATCTTTGATGACTATCTACTCAGCCGAATCAGAAAGGTAAGCTTTTGTTTTCTGTGGTGCTAAGAGTAAAATTTCTTGTGATATATATGGCATTGATTTTTACACATTTTTGCACCACTAATTTGTCAGACGGAGGCGGAGTTGCTAGCTGAGAAGAGATGCGTGGCCCATCTTACGGGAGATGTAAGTGTCGAAAAACTAAATCGGTTCTTTCTATTGCTGAAAAGCAGCAGATAAATGATTTAATTTATGTTTTCTTCTCTTCTCAGGGTATTGCTTTCTGTGATCTACCTGAGGATACAATGCTTCCTGGAGAAATGTAAATCAGATCAGATGAACTTTTCTCCTATCATCATTTATCCATTTACCAAAAACCAGTTGCTGCTGGATGAAGAGAAAAAAAAAAAAAAATGGAAATTGAAAATCACATGTACATTATTACATTGATTATTCTATGAATAGCATATCAGGTAGCAAACTAGTGGTAAAATAGCAAGTAAACAAATTAATGTTTGCCCATTTGGTAGATTGGGTTGAGAATAAGAGACTAGTCTTCTGCATTATGTACGTTTGATCTTTGATCTTATATCATCATTGCCGGTTAGCTGGCTGCTTTTTCCTTGTATTCATGGGCATTACACCAGACAAAAGTCTGAATCAGCTTGGTTCTTACTGCAAATTTGTATTCATGTTTCTTTGACAAGTATATTCGTATCTTGAAAATCCATTGTTCATTCATCAGCAAGTAGCAAAACAGTCCCTTAGGCCTCTGCGAAGGGACACCCTAGTGGTTAGAGCCTACAAGAGCGAATCTTGGGATAGACCGAGTGAAATTTAGGGAATAGGAGAGGATCATCTCTTTTTGTGTTGCCTATCATCTTATGTTCTTTTTTTTTTTTTTTGGTAGTAACAAGGAACACAACATTAAGAAATAGAAATAGGGGCAGAAAAAGCCCGATACAAAATACAACCTACTGCATCATGCAGTGAACGAGTTTTGATAGAGTCAGGAGGATCTCTAAGCTTAGTGAAAGCTTCCTCCAAATCATTACAAAAATGGGCACTGCCCAACCTATCATCTTATGTTCTAATACATAAGCAAAAGAAAAACAATCCTAGGCTATAGGTCTTCAGTCTGGGTTTATACTCCCAAATCCCAATATGCTTATTTTGAGCTGCATTGCTGCAATTTCCGAAATGCATATCATGTAGCTACCAAATTGCCCTTGAGAAACAAATTATACATGTAAAGTCAGCTATAGAAAGTAACATAACTCAAAAAAACATGTAGCATCCAGCCATATGTGGATAAGTATAAAATTATATTTAAATAAATTAAATAATGTAATATTTGACCACTGATTGTTCAAGAATCTTGAAGCCTAATATTTTGCTCGTTAATGGATAAAAAATAGTAAATGGAAACCTAAGTCTTGGATATGCCTTCCTTTCTGAATAGACTAAGAGAATAGCAATGCAAAATAACTTTCAACTACCCGATCTACTGTCGTCTACAAATGAGCAATATGCGTTGTCCACATCAAAAGAGAAAAATAAAAAACAACCTTATGAATAGAAGCAACCAAGAAATTGCTGTATGATAGCTTACAAACCCAAAGATTTTTGTCAGTGTGATGTAAAAATACCTTATAAGTATTACAAAGTAAGCAAATCTTAAGGATTATAATGAAACAATAAAGGTATAGGTTATCATCTTGGCCATTATCATAAAACAAGAATATAAATGATGAACCTCCAAGCAGAGCCTACTATCCTAGTCAACTAATACGGGCTAATAATATACTAACCAAGATTTAAAAAGATTGATGTGTTCTGTGAATCGTAGTTAACCCCATTGATTATATGTTACCTTGTACAGATACAGGTGCTGAACTTCAGGCTCACAGAAATAATTAGAACCCAAAATAACATCAAGAAGAACCACCCTCTTGCCACAACAGACCCTGTCTTGCCTGCGAGTAGGTTAGTCATTGGCAGATAACTGGAAGAGTCGACATCGCCTTGTGGCAAGCTGAAAGAAAGAACAATGTTGACATTGCCATTTTTGTTATACGACCAGTCCAACAGGGTCCCAGATGAATTCATGTTTGTTATTCTTATCATGCCAGCCATGACATGAACAGAACTGGAAGCTTGTGCTGCAGAATTGAACTTGAGAGCCACATCTTTTGAAGGGAACTCAGAGGCAAACGCAGGAGGAGCAGGAAAGCTACCCAACATTTGGCTGGGCTTTTTAATAAATGGATACTTGGCATCTGTACCATAAAGAATGCAACAAAAAAGTCCCCAAATGAATCAAATGTCAAATATAACAAGGGAACAAATGAAACACTAGGCGTCCAGCTCCAATCCATTAGTCATAATTTCCAGTAATTTCCATTAAATACTTAAATGCCTGACACATAGCCATCCTATTCTTAATGGTCAGGATAGTATGCTGATGTTTTGCAAGTTTTTCATCCTAAGCCAATTAACTATGTTAATGTTGAGCTAAATCGTTCCCCTTTCACTTTCTTTAGCCTTTTCTTTTTCCTTTTTCCAAACTTCTTCACCTCTCCTGCCACTCAACTTGGTTATTTTTTTGCCTTCTATCTACTATCTATAAGAGTTACTTATCTATCTTCTCTTAGCCACAAGAACAATGCAACTCAATTTTCTGGGTTAATTATTTTTCGCCAAATTTAGATGGCAAAACTAGTGGGTTTTTGCCTTTTTGGACTCACATGGCTGAGATTTTGATCAAAGTCCTCATGGAACTACTGTTGAACCTAGAAATTTTAGTTTTTTGGAGTGATGCACATTGCTAAGATTTCGATCAAAGTCTTCACTAAACTAATAAATAATTTTTCTTTGAACTTTGAAGTCTATCACTATTCACATTTAATCTATTAAATCAATTTAAAGAAGCATATTTTTGTTTATAACAGTAAAAAGATTTTGGCATCAAATGTTCACATGTGGGTGTAAAATTTTGTCGGAAATTTTACTTCTAATTTATTATAATCCCATATAATTTCTCTTCAAATTTTATGAACCTTTTTTTTCCTTTAAATACAACTTTGTCTTGCTCATCTTAATAATATATTATACATGATAACATAATATGGGTTGATTTTAGATATAATTATATATACTGTATAATGTTATAAGTACTAAATAACCGAAAATATAGTAATATGTATTCTCGGCCCATTAGAACTTGGGTTTAACACTAAAACATTCATATTAATATCAATAATTCTTTTCTTATACCGGTATATAAAGCCCGACCAATCCATTATTTGCAGCAAATAATATTTAAAAATGGGTTTTCATTATTTTAGTGAAAGAAGAAGCTCACTATCATCTTAAGTTAGATTCTGCTACTGTCAGCATATTTCCATGATATAGAATATAATCTGGACTGTTATATTAATAAAATGGGTACGTGTCACGCATCCAAGTATATATCAGAAACTACTGAACAATATAGCTTAGCTAATGGACTGGAGCACAGATCCAAATACTAGGTCTTTCCAACATCTTACCAGGTTCATATTTTGTGGTCTCCAGCTCTTGATGTGAACAGGATGCATCACTGTTGCCAGGTTGATCCATAGGTTCACTTGCATGGGACACACGTTCAGTTCCTCCATTTGAATGCTGTAATCATGTAATAACTTGATTAGAAGCTGCAAAATATTTGCATGTATTGAAACAAGAAAAAGGTTTAGGAACACATACCGTCTGAACAAGAGGTTCTTGGTCAGAAACAGGGATCTTATTTCCCACCATTGGATCAGAGTCCAATGCCAGAGGCTGGTCATCAGCATCATCAAATGTAAGATACTCTTCAAAGTCAAAATATTCAGATTCTGGGTCAATGGGGTTTGAAAGATCATTAGCTTCCAGGTAAAATCCATCATTGCTGGGAAGATAATCATTAACATCCAAGTATGGCTCATTAAGAAAATAGTTATAGTCCACATTATTGATGTTTTCAATCGGTTCGAGCACGTATTCATCCTTAACCGGTACTTCCTCAGCAGGGATCTCATTTGATGGCATACTAGAGAACGCATGTTCATGATGTGGCCTTGAATCACTTTCAGCAGCATGAACGAATATAGGCTTCTGATAATCTTCATTGAAGTCCCTAGAATGTTCAGCTTGGTTGCTTGATTCCCCATAATAGAAATTGGCTGGAAGGAATGCATTCTCAGGCATATTGCCTGCTGGCGTCTGATGGTCTTCACTTAACTCCCTTGAATGTTCAACATGGTTGCTCGACTCACCATGACAGAAGTTTAGTGGAAGGACAGCATTTTCAGATGGATTGCCAATGTCAAGTTTCTGGCAAAAAGCAATAGTTTTCAGAATTGTAATTGAAAATATAATCATGGCTGAAAAGGCACAGCACAATTATTAGGTAACGCGGAAATAGATACTTTTGCTTACATAAGGGACAAACTGATTCCAACAGAACGACTGACAGTCAACATAAATAAAGAGAAGGATAGCACCATAAGCAATAAAACCAATTCATCAATAGCTTCAGTGTCTGACCTAGCAAAGCTACATACTGTCATTTATTCACTAAAGCCATGCCATGGTACACAACATATGTCCTAAGAATTGCATAACCATGCCACCCTAAAGATTATCTGATTGAAGGGATTTAAGCATATCAACAAAACTACTTGAAACACGAGCATTATTTAAAGCCATATCACAAGAAGTCCAGAAGAACTAAATCACAACTCTACACATAGAAACAAGATGTATGCACTTCATACAACAGTAACCAAGCAGAAAGTTTCCACAAAGGCACTTCTGATTCAACAAAACATCAGAAATTCTTGAAACCAACAAAAGCATTTAGCAAGACATGACAAGAAAAGAGAGTAAAATGTTTCTTTCTGAAATATTTGAAAACAACAAAAGCATTTAGCAAGACATGACAAGATTTGAGAGTACAATGTTTCTTTCCAAAATATCTGAATATATTTGAATCCAACAAAAGCATTTAGCAAGACATGACAAGAAAATAGAGTAAAAAAGTTTCTTTCCAAGAAAAAATAACAGATAGCTTGCCTAGACACATTTATAACATTATCCCAATTTTATTAAATCCTACAAACTATAACTAATAACTATATTGTCAATTAACAAAAGCATTTACCAAGACATGCCAGAGAAAAGTGCACATATTCCTTACCAACAAGAAACAACAGATAGCTTGCCTAGAAATACATACAACCTTACTCAAAATCTTATAAATCCTAAAAGCCAACCCCAGTTACTGTATTCTCAAAATAAATTGCAAGTTATTATATAAAACTTCATTTTTTCTACTTCAGCGGAAAACACATGTCATGTAGCAGATCTAAGGTTGTCAAGCATAAAACCAATCTAAAAACATACAAACCTGATCAATATCATTCACTTCAACAAAAGCCTCATCATTTGCAACATCTTCATCCACAGCAACAGCATGTTGACCAGGCACAAAAATTGTCTCATCATCCTCCCATTCCTCTTCAACAAAGGGTGCCCCATAATGTTCCCCATTTTTGGGCCCAGAGCCGCTTTTCTGGAATACCCTACACAACACAAAAGCATCCTACCGCCCAAAATATAATAATAATGTCAATTCCCAAATAAACATCACAGCCCCAAAAAAGCACACAAAACCAGCCGGAAAAAAAAAAAAGAGGGATCACAATATTACCAGCTGAATTCCAGCTTTCTGCATCTCCTCATCAGTGATGCGGTACTCGTGCATCACCCAGTTAGTCCTTTCACCATGTGGGGCACGACCTTTATGATAAACAAGGGTTTTCTTCATGCCAACAACTCTTTCCCTATGGCGAATTGCACGATCCTTGCCAGTTGTCTTCCAGTAACCTTTCTCAGTTGCTCTATTGGTCCTCGACCCATTCCCATACTTCTTGTCCAGTGCACTGAAGAAGTACCACTCCAAGTCCCTGCTCTTCAGCTTCGACTTATCTATTAAGAAAAAATAATTTTTGATTTACAACTGAAAAGTATATATACCTGGAAAACAATTTAACAAAAAAGGCTTACGCTTTAAGTGGGTACCAAATTAGGACCTTAGGCGGAATTTTTTGAAAAATAAAATCTTAAGTAAGAAACCCCATTCTCAGTATTATTGTCCTAAAAAAAATACCCTAAAATAAGCTTACGCCAAAATGTCTAGTTTTAAACTTTAAAGCGGAAAATTGAAATTTTGAGCCAAAATTCAAGGAAAAAATATATAATTGAACATGTAACTATAACCCAAAATTAAATTTTAATAAATAAAATCTTAAGCTCTTGGTATCATCAAGACACAACCTTGAAATATATTAAAATTAAAATTAAACCCAGAACTCGTGGATTCAACACATAATAATTAACCGGAAAGAAAACCCATTCTATAAAACTTCAAATTTAGGACAAAGATGAAAATTTTATCCAAAATTCAACAACTAAACAAAAAAAATATCGGAGCCAAACTAATAAAAGAAAAATTGAGACCAACAGGAAAAAAAAACAATTACCAGGAAGATCCCAAGGCTCGGATCTGTAAATATCTATAACAGAGATCGCATCAAAGCTGGGCTTATTCAAGACTTTGCGCTTAAGATAATAACGAACGAGTTCTTCATCGGTCGGGTGGAACCGGAACCCAGGAGCTAGTGAGGTAGAAGAGCCACGACCCATAAGTCAGAAAGAAAATAGAATTACCAATAATAATAATTCGGGGAGATTGGGGATTTTCTAAGTTAGAATAAATATAAAAATTAGGGGAATTTTTTTTTTTTTGGCTTTTTTGGTTAGTCGGTGTCGGAAAGTAGAAAGTAGAAAACAGCCATTGCCGAGAGAGAATAGGAAGTGCTCTAAGTTGTAAGAGTTCTGATATTTTCAAGGAAAAGAGTTTGGGGTGAGGCAACGATAAAGTAACACGTCGTATAAGTTTTAGTGGGTGACACCGAGTTTGATGGAGTGACACGTGTACTTCGGGGACGGGTCGGTAGCACGTGGATGGCGCGTGAGAAAGTTAGTTCGCGCGTGAAATCTATGGAAGGTTCCGGAATTTTTATTGGGCTTATTTTGTAGGTGTAGTACACTCATTCTTTTTGACGTAATTGCATCCGTCTTAGATTCAGTTAAAACTTAGAGGACGATTATAACCTTGAAGGCGGCTGTTAAGTTTTACCAGTAATTTAAAAAGTGCAAAGATTTTGTGAAATCTTTTTAATCTCAATGATGAGTCTAGGTAGATTTTGTTTTAATTTTTGTTATTATTAATTTTTTTATTTAATTTTAGCACATAAGTTAGCTAAGTTACAAGTTGACATGTGTTGGTGCAGGAGTTTACCTCCTAGCATTTGTAACCCAGATTTTTCTTAATCAACAAAAATGTTTGATTATTTGCTCAAAAAAAAAAAAAAACTCAAGAAAGACAAATTTTTACCAATCTCCAATATTCGAAGCCCGTTGCTAATTTGAAGAAGTTTTCCATGATTATTTTCTTTATTCATAAAGACTCAAATCTATAATTTGGTTTAACAAGGATTAATCCGCTCAGCTTAACAGGTTGTTAGAGAAAACTTAATTAGTACTAACATTCTAGTATTTGTTTTAATTTTTAAATATAAGATGTGAGTCATGTGACATTAAATGAAAATTGAATGTGTCTACTTTTATATTTGGTCTTTGGATATCAATAACTATTGCCCTTTTTTCTTTCTTTCTTCTTTTTTTTTCCTTTTATTTTCGTTAAGGAGGATTGCTCTTTTTTTCCTTGAAAAGTTATAATATTCTTTTATTAATTATTATAATTGTATAAAATTCATTTTAAAATTACTAAAATGAAATCAATTTTCTAATCTTCATCTTCATAGTCTAATACCAATAGTAAAAGATAAAAGAGTCAATTTAAGTAATTAGTAACTAGTAAAATATGATAAACCTATTTTTTGTATTTTCACATTTGATGTACTCCGTATATATACATATAGAAATATATACTATATACTTTTTCCTATACTAATGACAAGCAAGCAAGAAAAGAAACATGCATGTTTACGTGAGTTCCAAGGTCTGAAAATTTGCAAATATATTCTATAATTTGACTCTATTTTAATAGTAGGAAAGAGACGAGTATATATTTTTTTTTGTTTCTCCTTGCAGTAAACGTAAACAAATACACAGTCCTATTCGTAGACTTTTCCATGCAAATATTTGTCGTTATTGATAGATACTCAATAATTCGGTACCCAATATATATATTATATATAATTATGCACAGAACCGGATACTGTTTCTTACACTTTTTGTCCCTGTATTTTTTTCCTATCTACAATTTTTTTTTTGGATAAATCTATCTACAAATTTTTGTCATGGGGTTTTAGTCAAATTTTGAATCAGAAAAAAAAGGAAAGTCCCAAAAAAAACATTTATAAAAAAAAGGGGAAAAGGGTCAATATCTGAATTCTTTTTTTTAGAGTTTATCAAAAAATTTGGGGTTGACTTAACCAGTAAGTTCTTTTTTTTTTGGCAATATACTTAACCAGTAAGTTCTCTACCCATTTTTCTCTTAAGTTCTTGTTCCTTAATGTGATACTTGTGCATGTGGATAAGATTCTATTTCTTATTTAAAGAAATTAAAAAAAAAAATTGACAGTTTTGTTAATAGTACAATTCTTATTACTCTGAGTCTCACACTAGATAGATGGATGAACCACTCCAATCATATCAATCATTAAGACTGACATAGTAATATGATTCATCATATTCATTCATTCATATTATAATCTCTATTTTTTTTTTGGTGAAAAATTTCTCTATTGCTAACTACATGTCCTGGTTTATAATTAAACCTTGAATAAAATCATTTTCGCATATAGATTCAAATATTTAAAGTTAATTAATCAAGGTCAAAACTAAGAATTTTGACTAGAAAAGGTCAAACTCAGACTACAAGTTTATAAAATGTATTAGTAATATGTAATATAATTCAACATTGTACTTGTACAAACCGAAGGGAAGATGCATTACAAAAGAGGAATATAGATACTAATTTTCAGATGGTCTTTACTTCATAAGACACCAAACAGCTCGTCACTAATTCAAAATCTACACTTAATTTATAAAGTTAACCTTGACATGGATAAAACGCCATAGCAATATATAGACTTTGACATTTGACACAAGAGCAGCAAAACCAAGCAAAAAGGCAATTAAACATAAGTGTCGATTAGCGATTTCCTCATCTCGTCTACAATGGCACTAGGCTGTGCTTCCCTCAGCTTGAAGACATTCTCGATGACTGAGAGTTCTGTTGCTGTAGTGTCTGAGCCGCAGAACGCAGTCCAGTCGTTTACAGTCATTCCAGCAGCTATTACTTCACTGCCACGGTTGATGGTGCCAGCCACCAAGGGAACCTGAAGAAGTGTTGAAAGCTCATCCAAGTCTTCAATGGATGTATGAGGATGGACCTGCACCATTTCAATAAGCAAAATCAGGGGGTAAAAAATGGGGGCGGTGGAGTTTATAAGGGGAGAATAAGAGGTAATCATCGTCAGTGGTAGAAGGAGCAATTCTATCTTACCAAACCACCTCTGTTAGAAAAGGCACAGTAGCTCCCTACTAGAATATTACCAGCGATCGTCTGCCTGAAAACTTCTACACCAAGAACATCGGCGATTATCTCCTCGGTTTCCTGATCAAATTTGCAGAGGCTCAGCATTAAAAGCATCGTGTAATAACTTCAAGTATATATGAAGATGAAACATCCATGCCCCCCTCGAACACCCATGACATACAAAGATGAAATTAACTAAAGCAAGACGTTGAAAGTTTCACAACTACCCAAGGCTTAAGAGACCACGTTCTCATGTTCCCTTTCCTATATATATATATATACACACACACTCATGAAACACAAACCAGAATATTGAGGATATTGAGGAAGAGACATACAACACTCAGGAATGAAAGGGACTAATAATACTTTAGCTATCATTTCAAAAGAAGATTTGCAGGCCAGGTAAATGCCTAAATATACTGAACCATACTTTAGTCAATAACATATATGTATAGACATTGGGGAACTTCAAAATTTCAAGGCAACATCAAATATGCAAATTCAAACCTGTCTAACTTTCATTCGACATAAAAGCAGAATGGCAGAATATCCCTCCTCAATGTCCATAGATATTGGAATATACCGATACATATATCTTAATCAACTATTCCAGTGAGATATAAAACTGTACCCTGTCCAGATCAGTATGTGTCAAAGCAACATGGTCATTGCATGCTATACAGTTCCCAAGAGCAGATAGTTTCTCCTCTATGCGCTGCACAACAACTTGATCTGGTAGACTATTTCGCAAGTGTTGAAGTTCTTCAATAAAAAAGAAAATAAAGTCCATCATTAATGTCAGAAACAGAATTTCATCTTTAATCAAGTAGGGCAAGTATACAATGAAAACCTGCAAAGACGAATAAATGTGATTGGAAGCCTCTAAGACTCATATGCAAAACTAACAAAATTGCACATGGAAAATCTAATAATTAGCAGGATATAGCCAAATTAAGGGATTTCATGCCAATTGCAACACATCTCAAGTCACTAGGAACGGAGCTAATCCAGAAACCCAAATACCACATTGGCAATAGAACAAAGGCAACTAAACCAATGATTATAAACATCATCAAAAACTGAAGTTCCCTGCATCTTGACATACTACAAATGTGGCAAAGTTCCAGTCATCACTCCCTGAGGCATTGATATCTGCATAATATACATTTTTAACTAGGTCTTCTATCCATCCACCTATATATCTTGGTATGTTCAACCATCAATTGACTTTAGTAGGACCATCACTTAATTAGTGAAAGCCACAGGATGCACAATCATATAGAATGCAAAACAGTTTTCTGATTCATTTACATTTCTTGGGCTAACCTCATCTAAGCCAACTAGATACTGTATCATTACAATTTCTTAACATTTATCTTAATCATTGTCATGTTCTATAGTATCCTCCACTAAGACACAATTGTCAATTGTCAAGATGGATTGACTTCTCACTCTGACCCATGACCCACTGCCTCTCCTCCTATAGATTTCATCCCACCCAGCAATGCTTTGTGGTCAGTTATGGGTTTGAATAATGCAAGCATATAAGTAGAAGCCTTCAAATATAACAAAAAAGCTTGAAAACAAAAAAAAAAAGTATGAACTAAATCATTAATTGCAGTATTGCCAAAGTTTAGATCCCACTGAATGCCACAAACAATAGAAGCAATTTTAATATTCTTCCTACTTTAAGATCACACGTAACACTACCTTGATCTGTGGTGGTATGGGGAACAAGAAGGCCATTCTTATTTCCTGTCAAAACAATGCAAACTCACATTAAGCAAACTAAAAGGCATCAACAACACTTCTCGGAAAAGATTAAGGAAGCTTTAAGAACTACTCACCGGCACATAGCCGGCCTATTATTCTAGTGCCAGCAATAGAGGTCTTAACGACTGGAATGACGTCCGCTAACTCTGACTCGAAAGTACTGCAAAATACAAATATGGCTTAATACATTAAGGACAACAAAGAAAGAAAGAACTAGAGAAGATATGCTTACCTGTAGAAATTTTCTGATCCTCCAATTGCAACCAAGCAGTAAGCATTAGTTAGTTTGGAAAAGACTCCAACTTCACATGAATTCTCAAACTGAAGCCCTGCATAATTCACAGCATGAGAGTTGTGGCTAAATGGCTATAGATCATTTTACTCAAATATGATGGAAACCACTTAAAGAATATGAGGGTAAATTTTAAAAGATATAAACAGCATCAATGTAGAAAGATACAAGCTATATCAATTTTATATGAGTACAGAGTACTGTAATAGAAAAAAGAGAAGATCAAAGAGATACAGATTGAAGGCTGCAATAGGACTTACTTGTTGCCATTATAAAGTAGAAAAAAAAATGGATCACGTTGAAAACAGAGAGGAAGAAGCTCTGCAGTCAAAAATATATATGGAACTGAGTTTAACATATGGAGAAATAACTAGCCAGAAAACCACAATGAACCATACAATTCCAAATTTCATTCTATTCTCAAACATAAACATTCCACTATAAAAATTAAAAGGGGATACAAACCCCCCACTACAAAATGCATGCTACTTAACGCCTGTTCAAATTTATGCAAAATACTTGGCTGCAACTATATATCCACTAAAACAACCATTTTCAATCATGTATTTTCATGCCACTTAACGCAGATACAAACAAAAAGAAGTAAACTTTTGATAAGGGAAACATTTGATCCTATGCATATGATTCATTAGAAACAAAAAACAGATATATACAGCCTAAAGTAATTAACCCATATTGACCAATATAAGGTTCCAGAGCTAAAGCTAAGGCAATAAGTCTCAAAACCTCACAAATCATATTGAAGCAAAGAAACCCAGATAGCAAAAGCAAGCAAATATCTTAACAAATAAAAAGGAAAACAATCTAGACTAATAAAGTAGTAGATTGTTAAATACCCAGAAATAATATTATGCAAAGAAGCAATATGAAGAAAAAATCTGGAAATTAAATAAAATATGCTTACTAAATAAAGTATTCGGTGCTTTGTTTTCTTGAGGGTTTTGAGAGGCTGGCGTTAGGGAAAAAGGGAAATAGAGAAAGAAGATAGAAACAGAAGAGTTGTATCGTTTATAAGAGCGGCGCGTAAGAAGAGAGATTCATTCTTAATCTTATTTTCTTTTTCTATACTAACTTTTTAGGTTGCGTTTGGTTCCTGGTATGCAATGAGAAAATGTGGTAAGTTGGGTAGAGGGAATAACTTTCCATGTTTGGTTGGAGGAATCTAAATTTAGGTGGAAATAGCATTTCCATCACTTTTCCACTTGAGTGGGAATGTGGTGGGAATATCATTCCCATCTAAAAGGGTGGGAAAGTTAACTTTATTAGGAAAGTGTTACTCTTTTTCACTTGTATTTCTCTTGTATTTTAAAAATTTAATAATTTTCTCATGTTAACCAAACATGGTAATCTTATTCCCACAAAAACAAAAAATTATACTTTCCCACTAAAAATAACATTCCTAGGAAAGAGGTGTAAATGACATTACCACGTGATATCAAAGATACCACGAACCAAACATAACCTTAACAGCATGTGATGATTAAAATCACGCGCCATCACCGAAGACGGGACGGTGTCGTATTAATTATAGCAGAATATATAAGAGGTCTAATGAATATACGACATCGTTTAAACTCTTGGGCTGGGTTTCTTTTTCTTTCTTTTTTTTTTCTTAATATACGAGGCCATAAAAAGAATAAAATGTAAGTTTTTTAGGTAAAAATTAAAAGAAAAGGGGGATTTGGCAAGAAAGAAAATAAATGAGTAAAACATGAAATTTTCTTTCTTGGTGCCAAAAAAAACCATGAAATTTAAGGGGGAAAAAGAGTGAAAAATACATTTGATTTTGTAATCAAAGAAAAAATATACTCATATTGAATTTTTTTTCTTTTCTTGGGGGCTTAGAGGAGCTTATTTTGTTCCAAGCCCAAAAAAATCTTAGTCCCAAGGCACCTGCTCAAACGATGTTTCAATGAACTAGGAGGCTCCTTAAAACTCAAAAAAGAATATCATTATAAAATTGGAGCTAGCTACTCAAAAAAAAAGCAGCTTTCCTTCCATAACCAGTTTTCCAAACCATCCATTCATTCAAAGCCTTTAAAGGCTTCCATCAAAGCATTCCACGAGCTAGACCAGTTTTGCCTTGTCATAAATTTGCACTTGTATAATATGGCACTTCTATAAGCATTCCACGAGTGCTTATACTTTTTCCCAAGGCGGCACTGCTTAACCAAACCTTAGAAAAAATACTCAAGAAATAACCCCCTTCTCCAATTATTCGAGAGGGGGAGATTTAGGTAGACTCGATATCTATCATTAACTAAAGCTTAATTTCAACAGAAAAGCTACAACATTGTTCAACAACAAACCAAATGGTAATGTCACCTGAATTCTACAATCTGCTCAAGAATATTCCATACATAACTATGGGTAACAGTAAGAAAATCAAAGAACGGGACAAAATACCTAGGCTCCCAATGCTACACATTCCGGTTGCTCTTCTTCAGCTCCTCATTTTCTTTGCTAAGGGTATCCACTTTTAACTGAAGAACACCTATGATAGCTTGGTTGGTCCTCTTTTGATCCTCATTTTCCTTGCTAAGGGAATCTACTCTTGACTGGAGAATGTTTATCATAGCTTGTGCACTCATCATTTCAAGCTTCAATGTCTCCCTCTCAACAGAAATCTTGTGGATCTCATTCTGTAATTCATTGATCAGTTTCATGCAGCCAGGGGGCACCACTGAATCAAGACTAGCAGTATCATAGGTTGCCGGAAGAACATGAGGGTTCTCTTTTGGTTCTATAGATTCCATTAAAGAAAATTCCAGTAGTGCAGAAATTGCTGTTGTTGTTGCAGATGATGGTGATGTTGTGGTTGTCGCTGCTGTTGTTGTTGTAGATGAGCAGCGATCCTGAGTTGTTCTAGTTGAATTCTCTGAAGCATTTGCATGGTTAGAAGCTGAATCATTATGCCGCCTTCTCTTATATTGAAGGAGAGGTAAGGGTGCTTCTCTATTAAGCACACATAGCGGAGGGCAATCCTCTGGTCTTTCAATCTTGCACGGACGTAACGGAGGACGGTCTTCTGTTTTCTCATTCAATGACTCTCTTGGAACCTCATAATTAAGTGGAGCATCCTCATTGGGATACTGAATATCCTGCTGCCATTGTAAACTAAGTTTCAGAAGCATTTTTTTAATCAAAGGCTTAATGATAGGAGGAGGCACATGACATGAGTTTTAGTTAATAAATAGTAATGTGTTATCCAACATGCATATAAAGAGGAGAGAATAAGGTAAAATGAAAGTCAGAAGCATTAAACAGTAGGTATTAGATAAGCACAACTGAACAATACAGTGTCTGACTAGCTAGCACCTTTTGGGCTAGAATTTACAATTAATTGCACTTAAAACTTCAACTTCATATATCAGATGACATATAAAACCTTGCACACATCTTTACTACTAGGAGAAAGAAAACATAACAATAAAATCATAGCAGAATTACAAATCAAACACAATTTGTTATCTTCATATTAGAAACTAAAATAATAAGTATATATTTAGAACAAGTGCAGCCCATTCCATAAATAACTAAAAAAATAGCGTTAAAATAAAGCCAAATTCTCAAGCAAACAACATTTTTTTTTGGTTAAAAAGCAAACAACTTTTACCATTCACATTGGAAGGGAAAAAGACAAACAAGATATACAAGTGCCATATTATACATGAAGAGATGAAAAACACAATCAATTCATTTTCAATGACCACACCATTCATTGTTATTTATCAACCTGCTTCATTGAATCATACGTTTACTTCATATACAACAATTAAAATTTAATGGCTATTCAGGAACAAACTGTCATTTTGGCCAGTCTTTAGGGCACCATGTATTTATTCAAAGGATAACACGAGAAATTGCTTAAAAATGAGTAAAGAAGGCCTAGACTTCCTTTACTCCAAAGAGTTTTGCAGAGTAGGTGTTAGTGGACTCCATGTCCCTCGTGAGCTAAGAATAGTCCGAGACTTTAAAAGCTACATGCTCATGATACAACTTTAGTATCATTTTTAACACCAAGGTGCAAATGCTCCTCTGTCACAAAAATTACCTCACTCTCATGGCAGAGAAAAATCAGCCCAAAAGCATGTAAGCAAAGCCAATTCCCAAAAACGTGTTACTAATAAGACGAAAAGAAATTCTAGGGTTACATTAGCCGGGGCAAGATGCAAAACTTTGATATTATGCTTGATGAGATTGTCACAGAAGATAAAGCAGCCTACTTGTTTTAAAGAGAATATCTACACTACAAATAATCTCTGCTGGTAATTGCTATTGTCAAAGAACAATTTAAGACATATAAAGGGATCAATGAGACAGTTCTTAGGCATGGAATCTTCCATCCAATGAAAATGTCAAACAAGGATAGGATTATTCAATACTGCCAGCAAACAGAAGCACCGTATAAGGGTTTGTATCAGTCCATACCTAATATAGGCATAGAGGAAACCTTAAGAATACCAAATGACCCAAAATTAACGAGGGAATCTATATAGAAGAAAATGCTCCGCATGCCTGTTTCATTATCTTAATTAAACCATGTAAAGGCTAATCTTCCAACATTGAATCACTTGCAGGACATCACACATTATACAAGCAACAGTAAATTCAACAAATTGTATACAATACTATAAAAGGTATAAAGTCACCAAAATAGCTAGAAAAATAAAACACAAACCTGCTCAAAATCAATCCTTCGAACACCATTGATTTCAATCAGTGCATTCTCAGCAGCTGCCACATCTATTCCGGCTACTGCATCATTACCAGCTATAACATCATCCCCAGCATCTAGTCCAGGAACCAAAGCTGTCGAACCATCATCCCATTCCTCCTCAATAAAAGGTGCATAACGGTTTCCATTGGGCGGTCCTATATTATTCTTGTGAAATACTCTACACAGCACATATGACTTCTCCACCCAAATGAGTGAAAAAGAATAACGAGAAAAAAGGAGAAAGACATTTCTCAGATTAGTTTCAGAAAATGAATGGTAAAAATTGGTTATTGAGAAAATAGTAGCACTTCTAAACATAAGGGATTCAGTACTAACAAGTAACCAACATATTGACTCAAGTCCTAAATCTACTTAACCCAAGCTAATTTCACAGTACACTTAAGTTACTAACTATATAAAATTAAAAACATCATAGCACATGACATCCCAGATCACATTTTCTCCAATTTCCTAAATTTTCACAGCCACCAGATGAATAACCCATTTTTTTGAAACCAAAGCAGATCTTCGGTCAGTTCTTCAGTTCAATCAGACCAATGCAGCATTGTCCATCATTAAAGCCAAAATGGACTAAATATTTCATGTTAAACATCTATACCTTCCAGTCATCAAAATACAGCGGAACTTGTGGTGAAATCCTTGTATATTAATTAAAAACATCATAACAAATGACATCCCAAATCACATTTTCACACATTACCTAAATTTTCACAGCAACCAGATGAATACCCCATTTTATTGAAACCAAAGCAGCGCACATACAAACAATTCACACTCATTTTCTTTCATACACAAAAAATTTCTCAACTCTCAAAGGTCAGTTCTTTGGTAAAATTCATATTAAACATCTATAACTTCTAGTCATCCAAAATATAGCGGAACTGTGGTAAGATCTTTATATAAATAAAGTGTAAACCTTAACACTGATATTTGCAAGCATAAATAATCAGATCATTAAAACCATCAACATAATTTATGTGGACTCAAACCTGCAATGCCCTAAGTCTTTCCAATTCTTCTTCAACAAGCCGGTATTCATGCATAACCCAATTGGTTCGCAACCCATCTGGAGCTCTCCCACTGTGAAAGACTAGTGTCTTCTTCATCCCTATAAGCTGCGAATTGTGGCGGACCTCTCGATCCTTCCCTGTGGCCTTCCAGTACCCTTCTTTTGTGGCCCTATTCATCCTCGCCCCATTCCCATACTTCCTGTCCAATAAACTGAAAAAATACCACTCCTGGTCTCTGGTTTTCAATCTTGACTTGTCTAATAAGAAATTCAACAAGAAACTTTAGCACCACGCCCAGAATGAACTAGAACACGCACAGCAAACCACTGAAAACAATGTAGAGTATTGGCCAAGTTCTTACAAATAACCCAAAAGGAAAATCAAAAATTCACCTCGAAAACCCAATGAAAAGGAAACAGCAGCCCACAAAAACTCTACATGAGCGTAAAATAGGAAGAAATATCCACACAAACAGAACACCCAATTCTTAAAATAACGGGGTATAGACAAAATATACTGCATTTAGCAAGAAGAACAATACTGAACAATAGAAAAATTAACAACAAATATTTCAATAGATTCCTAAATTTTGAACAGAACACTAGGGGAAGAAACATTCAATTTTGAAAATTTTTGAAATACTGCATTTGCTCTCGTAGAAGAGGAAAAGAGAACCAATTTTTTTCAAATTTTCTGTTTTAAGAACTCAACTTTACCAAAATAAAAAACAAAACTTGAAAACATAAAATTCAAGGTAACGTCTTAGCAAATTTCAACATATCTAAAAAAAACAAAAATTTATATATATAAAATGTCAGTGAATATAAAATGATGATAAAAAGGAATTAACCTGAAAGTTCCCATGGTTCTTGCTTATAGATATCAACTTCAGCGATAGCGTTAAACCTGACAGGCTTGTCTGAAACCTTCCTTTTCAAGTAATAGCTGACCAGTTCTTCATCAGTAGGATGGAATCTAAACCCAGGTGCTAACGCCGTCGCTGCACCACTTGTCTTGGCAGCCGCCGCCGCCGCCGCCGCCGCCGCCACCGCTGGCACATCCGGCGTTCCTGGAACTATAGCTAAAGAGTTTTCACGACCCATAGAGTAATTACTCAAAAAAATCAAAAACTTTTTCTGGGTACAAAATTAAGGGTTTTTTGGTGGGTGACGAAACAGTTGCAGAAGAGACGGAATGAAGAAAAAAAATAAAGATGGAAGTCTTTTGATTGATGGGGAAGAAACGAGCGAGTGGGTACCTTCAATTGCAAGAAATTTCACTTTATTTCTCTCCTATTTTAATTTTCTTGTTTTTTTGGTTCTCAGCAAAGCTGAGTAAATAATAAAATAAATTTTATTCTATTCTAGTAGTATTTAGTACTGTTGAATACCTATCCCGTGTTAGTACTGGAGTAGTATATGGCAATTTAAAAAAAAATTAATAAAATCCATTTATATTTTCAAGAGGATTTTTCTGAAATTTTTCCTATAAAAGGAAAATATTTTAGCTTTACCATAAAAAGTTGAAATGGCTCATTGGGAGAAATAGAATATTAGCATATGGTAAGCAAATAAGGGGGAATTTTGAAATAGATTGTTAGATAAGTTTTAGTTGTTTCCTTTTCTTTTTTGTTAAGTTTTGTTGTTTTTAAAAGAAATTTTCTAAAATGATAGTATTAGGAGAAGTAATCAGCTAATAATCATTTTCTTTGTACACCTTTTTTTAAAATTTTCTAGTAATTTTTAAAATATTAATTCCGATTGTTTTATTATAATCTGCTTTTAAATTAAACTTTTAATCCTTGCGATAGTAAAAGTCATATTTTTGTTCTTTTAATATGTAAATATTAATAAATTCAAATTCACTCAACAAGATTTCATTTTTCTATAAAGATGTTACTATTTTTCAATGCAACTTAATTGGTCATTAATGTATTATTATCATAATAATAACGTGTATTTTTTTATCATAACGAGAAAGTTACTTTAACGAAAAAAAATTGATGGGGTGATTTTTTTTATGAAAGACAAAAAAATATATGATTTTTTTGGTACAAAATAGTGACCGTCTTAGTTAAGAATAGCTATAGAATGTGTTAGTCCAATGAGATCCTCTTGCATAATTTTTTGTAAATCATCGGGGTTTCACTAATTTCGTGATGTCGAAGGGTTTTAGAAAGTAAGTGAGACAAAGTGGTCTGTACACATTCATCTCACGATAAGCAATTTGGTTTGATTAGATTAAGAGAATTTTTTTTCACCAAAGAGAATAATATTATTGAAGTGATCTAATACTTTTTTCTTTCATAAACTTTAGCTAGTTTTTTTTTTTTTTTACTTTATATGTAGAAAGTGATTAAGAGGAAGTAGTTTAAAAGGTAAACAATAATCATCAAATACAAGATCAATAAAGATGTTAAACTCCATAAATATGATTAAGGGGGTGATGATATGCTTGATAAAATTACTTTTTTACAAAATTACAAATATAATAAATTCAAGAAAAGTTAATAGTTTTCATATGTATTGTCTTTTTTTTTTTTTGCGTCATATGTATTGTCGATTAGTTTGTTACATCGAGTTAAAGAATCTTCTATAATTTTTAAATAAATAGTAATAGTAATATTATTATAGATTCAAATCTTATGAATTAAGAAATAAGTGTTCAAAATTTTCTCTGACTCCATATTGATTTTTTAATTCAAACCCAAAATTCTTTTTTATACCTTCACCTAATAATAATAATAATAATAACCAAACAAATTGTTTTTGGAGGGGGAATATAACTATTCTCAAAAATTCTAAATATGGAAAATTTTTTGGCAATAAAGATAGATATCTAGATACTACTAGTTGTAAATAAAATTAGACAGAAATAATTTATTCTTGCACCATTTTAGACAGAAAAAGAGGAGTATATTTGATAGAGTGGTTTTCCTGATTCTCAACACGAGTGAGGAGTCCAAGTAAACCCTAATAAGGGGAAGAAAGTTTCATCATCAATCATCATAATCCAAAAAGAAGGTTTTTTTCCCCAATCAGATGCTTTTCCATTAAGGCAAGTAAAGCCTTGGTGGGACCTAATGCTACAATAATATGGGTTTCATTTTCTTTTCCTTTTTACTAGTAAATTTTATATATAATATTTAATTTTCCAGTACAGGAAAATTGTGAGTAGATATACGAAGCAAATTTTTGACCGATATACGAAACAAATTTACTTTTTAAATCAATGTCTTAAAAATTATATATTTACCGGTTTACCGGTTACACATTGAATGATTAGAAAAAAGGAAAGAAAGAAAGAAACGGTGACGTATAAGCTTGTAATATAGTGACAGTGTGTGTAGCATCTAGTAGGAAACTGTAGAGGGGGAAGTGGGAAGGCCAAAAGTGGGGTATAGACGTAACGGAGGCAAGGCAAGGAAGAAGAAAGAATGAAGCAAAAAATGGGCTCAAAAATCAAGGGGTGGAGTGTGGAGTGGCGAGAGACAATTAATGACCAATGGCTGCTAAGATTCTTGCTTGCAGCGCAGGCTAGGCCTGAGCCGATCGTACGTTGACTCAGATATTTATGGCCCTCCCCAGTCCCCTCCATCAGCTTTCGGACCATTAGAGTAGACTCGGCTAATTTTTTGGACTTTGCATCATCAATCCTTTCTTGTCCCCCATTTTCCAAACTCTAACCAAACCTTTTCTACAAGTACCCATTTTAATTTAATTTAATTTAATCAAATACTACTAAGATTACGTAGCCCAAAAAAAATAAAATTACTAGTAAAAGATTAAAATCAATAAATTTATTGACTTCTGACTCTGACTCTGACTCTTTTTGTGTATGTATGATGATCTAGGAGAAAATTAAAGGTTAAAATTTGTGCTTTTAAAAAACAAAATATTTTTCCGGAACGAGTGAACAGTAAATTACTTATAAATGATTAGTACGGTACACAATCAAGCCTCCAGCGTTGTAATCTACCAAAAACAAAAAGCCTCCAGCGCTGGCCAAATAAAAGTGACTATGCTTTGCTTCGTCAAATTAAATTGGAAACTGGAATAGACTATTTCTGAGTATTTTAATTATTTACTATATATATATTTACACATGTTATTGAATTTTTTTTGTATATATTGTTAAACATAAAACAAATTATAACTAAATATTACATTATATTTTCAAAATATTTCAAAAAATAAAAAGGCTCCGTTTTCAGAACTGCTTGGAACCGAACTGAACCATTATAATAAGATTAAGGTTTCGATTCATTCATTCAAGAACCAACGGTTCCGAACCGAAACCGAATCACGAACATGGCTATAACCAAATAGAGGCCTTGGATAAAGTCAGGAGGAGAATCATAAGTTACAAAATACTGAGATTAAATTTTTGAATCCCTGGAGCTATTACAAAAGTCCGTCACAGACAAGGAAATACTATTGTCTTTTCTTGCAATGAAATGAACGTGCGTAGCGATCATCTTCTAGGAAGACATGTAGAATCCTGGTTTCTTTAAAAGCCATGAGGAGTGTATTGCAATCGAAAACAAGGTTATCAAAAATAATATTAGTAGATTGAGGTATATTAATAAGATGGCTAATTGCTCAAATAAGGGTCTAACGTTTGTTAAAATGCTTAAATAAGGGTCCGATTTTTTAATTTGCCCAAATAAGGGCCTAATATAATCAAAAATGCTCAAATAAGGGCTCGATCTTTTAATTTAGCCAAATAAGAGCCTAACGTGATCAAAAATGCTCAAATAAGGGCTTTATCTTTTAATCTGGCCAAATAAAAGGGCCTAACGTTATCGAAAATACTCAAATAAGGGTCTGACGTCAGTTTGGATGACGCGTGAGAATTTTTGATGTTAGGCCCTTATTTGAACATTTTGGCAAATGTTAGCCCTTATTTGGCCAAATTAAAAGATCAGCCCTTATTTGAGTATTTTGACAAACGTTAGACCCTTATTTGAACAATTAAAGATCTAATAAGATAGAAAAGTTGCATCCCGTTCAATTTCCATATTAAAAATCTATTTTTGTATTGCAATCGAAAACAAGGTTATCAAAAATAATATTAGTAGATTGAGGTATATTAATAAGATGGCTAATTGCTCAAATAAGGGTCTAACGTTTGTTAAAATGCTTAAATAAGGGTCCGATTTTTTAATTTGCCCAAATAAGGGCCTAATATAATCAAAAATGCTCAAATAAGGGCTCGATCTTTTAATTTAGCCAAATAAGAGCCTAACGTGATCAAAAATGCTCAAATAAGGGTCTGACGTCAATTTGGATGACGCGTGAGAATTTTTGATGTCAGGCCCTTATTTGAGTATTTTGACAAATGTTAGGCTCTTATTTGGCCAAATTAAAAGATCAACCCTTATTTGGGTATTTTGACAAACGTTAGACCCTTATTTGAGCCTAGTAAAATCTAATAAGATAGAAAAGTTGCATCCGGTTCCATTTCCATATTAAAAATCTATTTTTGTTCAGCCATAAATAAACCCATCTCTCAAAGGCCAAACTTGGGCTTCAACACTAGTAGATTTTCGAGTTTGATTTGATCCTATTACCCCAATTCCCTAAACTATTTCTAATGATTCACCGCCGTCACCTCGACCAGAGTTGTATCGAGGAACTGTCCGAATCAAGTATGCGTTTGAGTTATCGCATTTGGGTTTTTAACTTTTAATACACTCAACTAAGCTCATTTATCATCTTGATCAAATGGTCAAAAATTGATCTGGCCCATACCCAAAGCATTCAAACATATAAAAATACCCCAAATTGGACACGACCTATAGTATTCAAATTCATTCATTTTCCACTAATGAGAATGAATCTAGTGAGGTTGAATCAAGTGGTAAGTGGCTTGTTATAACTTAAGCAGGTCTCAGGTTCGAGACCTTGTGTACGCAGTTGCCCCCGACAGTAGACTTACCCACCAAAACCATGTGCGCGACGCAGGTTGGATCCGGATTAGTCAATTAGAGCAAAACTTTGGATACCGAATGTTTGAATACCAGATGGGAATGAGATTAAAAAAATGAATGTAGTATTAAAAGCTTAGCTAATTAATTGTTCAAATTGGTCCCTTAAATTTGTGAAAATGTTTAAATAAGGGTCTAACCTTTAAATTTGGTTAATCAAGTTCCTAACATTGCAAAATCGACTCAAATCAACCCCTAGTGTCTAGTTGACAGGCTAATAAACCCGAAAATGTTAGAGATTTAAATTGACTCTTTGGACTGATTTAAACTGATTTTGCAACATTAGGGACTTAATTAACCAAATTAGAAAGTTAACCCCTTATTTGAATATTTTTGCAAATGTTAAAGCCCGATTTGAGCAATTTATCCAAGTAAAGATGTAAAATGAGTTTCAATATAACTTGACGACACCGATTAAGTTTTCTCTTGCTGACAAAAAAATAATAATAATAATAAAAAAAATCATTGGGCTAGGGTTTGAACTCGAAACAGCGTTATGTCTCATATATACACTATATATTACTAGATATAAGACCTGCGCTTCGCTGCGGGGTCGAAAATTTTATGAAGAGATCTTTGTAAATTTTTGTTAATCGGACATTTGGATAAAAAATTATATAATATTAAATAAACCGTCAATCATGGGGTCATTTGATAAATAATTCAAATAAGGAAATGTTTGTTGATAAAGATCTTGAAACATACAAATTCCCTTTTGAATTCTTCACGAAACTTGTAGATCAAATTTAGCTTTCGGGGACTTCATGAAAGTCATACATCACGCAATAATCTTTTAACCAACACTTAAATAATTTTAATCGGACATGTAAATCCAAAATCGAAAGGTATTAAATAGATCGGCAATCGAAACTACCAAATTTAGGAAGTATTTTTTTCAATTGAAACATAAAAATTGGCTTTTGAGTCCTTCATGAAAGTTGGAGATCATGAAATTGCCTTTTAATTAGACACCCGAATAAGCTTAGTCGGACAAATAGAACAAAAAAAAAAAGCTTAAGCGTTAAATCGATTAAGATAGAATTAGTAAAGGACTAAGTAGTATAAAGTAGAAAAATATGAGGGTCATTTGATAAATAATTCAAATAAGAAAATGTTTGTTGATTGAAATATAAAAATTTCCTTTTGAACCCTTAATAAAACCCGTAGATCAAATCTAGTTTTCGGGTCCTTCATGAAAGTCGTAGATCATGCAATAACCTTTTAAACCGACACTTGAATAACATTAATCGAACATGTGGTTCGAAAATTATATGATATATTAAATAGAACGGCAATCAAAATCACTAATTTCGGAAGTATGTTTTTGAATTGATACATACAAATTACCCGAATCAACTTAGTCGGACAAATAAAACAAAAAAAATAAAGCTTAAGCGTTAAATCGATTAAGATAAAATTAGTAAAGGACTAAGTAGTATAAAGTAGAAAAATATGAGGTTCATTTAATAAATAATCCAAATAAGAAAATGTTTGTTGATTGAAACATAAAAATTTCCTTTTGAACCCTTAATCAAACCCGTAGATCAAATTTAGTTTTCGGGTCCTTCATGAAAGTCGTAGATCATGCAATAACCTTTTAAACCGACACTTGAATAACATTAATCGAATATGTGGTTCGAAAATTATATGATATATTAAATAGAACGACAATCAAAATCACTAATTTCGGAAGTATTTTTTTGAATTGATACATAAAAATTGGCTTTTGATCTTCATGAAAGTTGTAAACCATGAAATTATCTTTTAATAGACACCTGAATCACCCCAATCGGACAAATAGAAAAAAAAAATAACTAAAGCGTTAAATCGGTTTGTAAAGGACTAAATCTATACTATATATAAAATTACGAGTTATGAGAAACTTTTGAATCGACTATTATACCATTATTTTTTTAATTGAATTAACCATTATATCCTTATTATTCAAACATATTTCTTAAATGCCATTATTTAACTATTATAGTTTTATTCTACTAAAAACTCTATTTTTATTCAATTAAATCTAATATCTTTATAATTGCTTTATTTTTTTACTATTTTTGTTTTCAAAATATACAGTTTTATTCTACTAAAAACACTATTTTCATTTAAATAAATTCAATATTTTATTATCTCAAAAAATTCAATATTTTATAATTATTTTATTTTACCATTCTAATTTAAAAAGTTATTATGATTGACATCTTACTATTTGATAGTTTATAATAATGTATTATGATTAAAATTTATTATTTCCCTAATGTGCAATTATTTTATTTGACTTATAATTGATTTTTTGCTTGATATATTGCTTGCTGTATAATTAAAAAAAATCTCACATTCTTATAACTATATGATTTTTACCATTTTACTATTTTAATTAAAAAAACTTAGATGTATTAGAAAATTTTAAATATACTTTTATAGTTTTACTAAACTAAAAACTCTATTTTTATTTTTCGGTAAAAAAACTCTATTTTTATTTAATTAAATCTAATATCATTATAACTATTTTGTTGTTATCATTTTACTATTTTAATTAAAAAACTTAGACATATTAGAATTTTTAAAATATATTCTTTTACAAATTTTTTAAGAAAATAAACTTTTACAATTATTCTACTAAAAACTCTATTTTTATTCGATTAAATTGTAATATTTTTAATAAATTATTTTATTTTTACCATTTCACTTTTAAATATTGGAGATTTTTTTGGTAGTTATGGATCCATTTCAATTATAATATGAGCTGATAAAAGTATTATTATCAAGTTTAAAAGTTAAAATAAATTGGCTAATCATTAACTATTCAAATTTTTTTAACAAATTAAGTTAAAAATTTATTTAAAATCTAATTATTGTGATTCACTTTGTTTTTCTATTTTTGTAGCGTGTATTGGTAGGTTAAATATGGTTCTAAGTCAAATGAATCAGGTAATTTTCTCGAGTCATTCGGGTTTCGGCTCATTTAGGTTCAGATCTACTAGGTAATTGGGTTAGGCGGATTTGAGTTTTGACCTCGGGTCAATCGGGTTCCGGATCATCCGGGTTTTGGATTTTTCAAATTTAGATTCAACTCAATTTGGTCAGCGTTAAATTTTTTTTTTGCACCAAAAAAGCATAATTTTTTAATGTTTAATTCTTAATTTTATTTAATATATTTATTATTCGATTTTATTTTACAATCCACCACTGGTGAAGTTTAGCAAACTGCATATACAGTTTGTCGTGTCTGAATAGATTGAGTCTGGGTCGTTTACTTTTTTTATCAAATCGGATTATGTCGAATTGGATGAATTATCGGGTTCGGCTTAGATTTGACAACTCTACATATATAATTAATTTCAATCATTATTTTAATTTTCATTTAATTTAAATACGAGTATCACGTGCAACGCACGTGGAAGTAAATACTAGTAGTATAAAGTAGAAAAGTATGAGGGTCATTTCATAAATAAGCCAAAAAAATGTATGTTGGTGGAGATGGGACCCACCAAGGGTATCTTATTTTCAAACTTCCTAAAATACCCTTGGTCATCAATTCAAATTACAAAAAACCAAGCATGAAATGACCAAAATACCCATCTCCATTTCTACTTGGATCAATGTGCTTAAATCTTTAGATTGGTTTTTTAGTTTTTGTTATAAAATTTTTAACTACCATGGAAATTACTAAAAAGCCAAATTGAGGATTAATGTGGGCTATTTTTGGTCTTTTCTCACTTTTCGGATGACTAAAAAGCCCCTCTATGAGTTTCCCCAATTCCTTTTCCTTCTACCCTTTTTCGTAATTACACATTTCCCTTCCTTAATTGTTTTTAATTAATGTTTAAGACTTTTAATTAATTGCTTCTAAACCCTAAACCTTAATTACTTTTAATTAATGTTTCTCTCGCTGTTTTCTTTTTTCCTCTCACCAACTCAGTTGTTGCTTCCTTTCAATTTCTCGGTGCTGATCAATCTTCAAGTTTGCCAAAAATCAAACATTTCCATCACTCCCCTCTCTTTTCACCTTCATATCTCTTTCCTCTTTCTTCTTCGTTTCCATCCCTTCAACATGGACCATTCAATATTTTTCCCCTTCTGAATTAAATCCACCCATTGTTCAATGTGAGTATTATTATCCAATTAACATCATATTTTATTATCTCTTTGCACTTCCTATTACTTACAAATAAAAACATATTCTTGACTTTCTTAATTTTGCATGTCTAAAAAGTTAGCTTCCAAAGATTTATGCCAAAGACATAATTAAAACTAATCCATTTAAATAATTGTATTTTTACTGCAACCTTATATAATTTAATCAATTAATCAATCAAGCACCACTCTAGAACAAAAAATGTTCTTGGCCCTTATATAATTGATTATATTAATATCTTTATCCAATCAGTTAATCAAGGATCACTCTAAAATAAAGAACGCCCGTAATACCGACGCGGACTAATATAACTTGTTAGGAATTAAGTTGAAAGCGGAGGGATAGAGTGTGAGCGACTATTGACTATTGTGGAGTCTAATGGAATGGTTGTCAAATTGTCAAATCAAGATAAATTGCAACCACGAGTTTATTGGAAATGTTGGTCCTTGCATGACTTATTGGGAAAATAGCCCCTTTTCTTGTTCCTAATGAGTGTTATACTCAAAGTGGACCATTAACAAATTTAATTAATCTTGCTTCAACTTTTGTATATTTTCCTTCTACACAAAATATTTATGTCCATGACCAAACTCATTATTTATATATATAATATATATTTATCAAGGATACATACCAACTTTAACTTATCTAATGGGTCTTTTACTGGCTCCAACTTGGGCCATATTTTGCAATCGATCGTTCGGGAAACAAAGTAAGAGATATCTTCAATGTCTTCCTTTTTTTTTCTTTTTTTTTTTTTCATTTTTCATTTTCTTTAGGGTAGATCCTTAGATACTCATTATTAATGATCATCAACGATAAATGTTCGTCAAAATGTTTGGTGGACACATATTGCATAATGTCGTTATATATATAATTAAATTTTTATAATGAAATTAATGTCAAAGAAAATAACATGAAGTGAATGACGATTAATTAAGGGGATTACTAAATACCGCCCCCTTTTTACTAGGTACCGCCCGCTCTTGGATTATTTTGTTCTTTCTTTCAAATCTCAAACTTTTCAATTCTCTCAAATTCTCTCAACCTACAAACTTTCAAAACTCAATCATTCAAAATCATTCAAGTAAAACAACATCAAAACGCATGAACAAAGATTTTTCGGATTGAAAGTATGTTTTTTTTTATAAAAAAAATCAAAAAAACAAATATCTATTTATCATTAATCAAATATTAAAGTTCTCTTGCTAATATTGACATATCCATACCTATTTAAACTAAATGAATTGTCCAATACTTATTAAAGCACAAAAGGAAATTAAAGGAAAATTTTAAAAAAAAGAAAGAAAAAACGTTAAATAAGAACAAGAAAAAAAAAAGAGGATGATGAACACAGCGGGTCGTGGCCCACCATGATCCAGGTCGTGCACGACCCGCGATCGTGCGTGACCCAGACCATGGGAGGCCGCGACCCGCCATGGATCGGGTCGCGGCCCATCACGGTCCGGATCGCACGCGATTACGGGTCGCGCGCAACCCGAACCATGGTGGGTTGCGACCCGCGCGCGACCCAGCTATGCTCATCTTTTTTTTTTCTTTCTTTCTTTCTTGTTCTTTAATTTTTTTTAAGATTTTCATTTAATTTGCTTTTATCATTTAATAAGTATTAGACAATTCATTTAGTTTAAATGAGTATGGATATGTCAATATTAGTAAGAGGACTTTAATATTTGATTAATGATAAACTAGAACTTCCCGGCCGCGCTTCGCGTGCGGCTGTTTTATTTTATAAATTCTTTTAAGAAAATTCAGTTAAAAAATCAAATTTTGTTGTTAAATGATAACAAAACAAAGCAATGGAGTAAAATTGAAGAATGTAAAAGACAAGACAATAGAGAGACAATAGAATATGGAGAAGAAGAAAATATGAAGAATGGAAGAAATTGTTCTCATTCATTTTATTCCATAACAAAGTGAGTGACCTATTTATAGGCATATAGATACATCACCATAAATATAAGGGGATGAACTTAGCATATAGGTATATGTGTATGAATGAACCAAATCATCAATCTTATCCATGCTTTAATTAGATTCATGGACATACACAATATACATGTATATTCATAATAAATTAATTTATAATTATTTGCTAATTTATTTTATATAGGAAAGGGGATGAATGTCTTTTAATTTTTCCAAATTAAATGAATACAAATATAATAAACAAAACATTTAGAAAATTAACTATTGACACTTATCAAAGAAACCAAATACCAAGTGTCACTCAATAAGAGTCTTGTACATAAAATTAATAGTATGTTTAATTTAATAGATATTTGTTTTTTACTTTATTTTTTTTAAAAAAAAAACATACTTTCAATTCGAAAAATCTTTATTCATGCGTTTTGTTATTGTTTTACTTGAATAATTTTGAATGATTGATTTTTGAAAGTTTGAAGGTTGAGAGAAGTTGAGAGAATTGAAAGGTTTGAAGTTTGATGAAAAATATAGCAAAGGGCAAAATTGTCCAAAGGGGAGCGGTAGCTAGTAAAAGGGGACGGTATTTAGTAATTCACTTAATTAATGCATATTTTCTTCATCTAAGATCGATTGTCACATTGACTCTTAACTAATTTAGAGTTAAATCATGAGGATTTGTCATATTGCGCCTAATTTACATTTATAAGATTCGAACTCGAAATTTTATTTAAAGAACATCAAAATCACTCCATTTGATGCTACACATGTTTCGGTTCATTTAAAACTAGTAAAGGATCGTATCAATATATAGGAGAAAGATAATTATATGAAATGGTGATTAATTACATCATGGTATATACAGATTCTATTGTATGAACATATAATGTCATTTGTAATTTTTACGTAATAATAATAATGATAAACAATAATAATTATGTTTCAAATTTATATGAAGATTGATAACATGTGTGTAGTGAAATTATCAAGAACGAATTGTTAAGAAAAAAAAAAACTCAATAACCTGTTTAAAGTAAGTATCACTCGACCGTTGATATGTTCAAAAGTTAAACTTAAATATGAACTTCAATTACCCCATCACATGGAGTACTATTTTATAAACATTAGTATTAAATAATAATACATATGAACACAATTTATTAGCCATTTTGCATTCAAATTTACTTCAAGCTTAAGAGGAGTGACCCAACTAATTATGAAAGGTGACCAATTATATGAAAACATGTTTTTTTCGATGGGAGCCATGGAAATGGGACGCATTGCTTATTGCTATGTAAAATTGTTGACCGTTGACTACCTTTTTCCACTGACAAAATTTGATGAATTTTTCAAAGATGATTGATGACGAAGATGATGACACGTGTCAGCATCCTAGACGTTTTCATGGTGACGTGCCTCTTTTTGTGATGAAAGAAAATTGATCAGGGCGTTGATCTAACAACGATCCTTTGATTGCGACCTGCCGCTCTGTAGGACCATGCATCATCATGTTGCTGCTGCTATATTTTTCCCTCCAAAAAATAAGTTTAATTTTTTTCTTTCTTCTTTTATTTATTTATAATTTATATATGTATGGATGGATTTTGCTAGATGTTTCATTTAATTTAAATTTGAAAAGAATTTTTTAATTTATTTGATTCAACGTTCTAAAATCGATTCAATTCAGAACAATCCATCGCATAAAGATAAGATACAATCGATTTATTATTATGAATGAATCGATTTTGTGACATTTGTTTTTAATAAAAAAAATTAAAACTTTGGTTGATGTGGGCATAAATTTCGTTATTGGTCTTAATATTATTATTAGAATTACATTCTTCAAAAAAAATTACATATATATAAAATATAATTTTTTGAGGAAATATATATATGTATATATATATATGTAATATAATATAATTTAAAACTTTGGTTGATGTGGGCATAAATAAATATTCTTATTTTTCTCAAAAAAAAAAGTTCTTATTGTAACATATTTATGGGGTTACGTTGCGTGATGGCTGCATGCTGCACACTTGTTTAGCTGTGGAGCTCGCACCACATTTCTTGCCCATTCTAAATTTCCTTTGGATCTTACTATTTTATTTGCAAAATTCTTCGAACCAGCAAAAATATGTCTATGGTAAAATGTTTGTAAATATTAAATTGTTAACACTTAATCAGTTAATCTAAAATTGTATGTCCACTTCATCCATAATAATTAATAAGTTACAATTGGAGTTGAACCACCATATTCCATTGTTTAGATAGGAGGAGATTGTCTCCATTCAAAATTAAGGCATGTCATAAGATTCAAAATGAACTTACAGGACGATTACTTATAAATTACCTATCGAGAAAAACTATAGATAAGATTTGGACTCTGATACCAAAAAAAAAAGATTTGGACTCTAAATCTTTCCAAAATAAAAAACAACTTATTAATTCAACAAACCTCAATTGTCGGTTTCCATTATTTCTCTCTTTATATTAACTTTTTTTTTCCTAAAGTGTGCCCAAAAAATTTAAAATATTTATGCACAAAATCTCGTAATGTTAACCAAGCCTTGGTTGGTTGGTAATTCATTTTCAATGTTTACTATTTTACACTGGCAACCAGCATTAGTGACAAAAAAAGCTTAGCTGTTAACCGCCTTGCCTTGTGGAAAAAAATATCTTCAAGAGTTCCCTTAAAAGAAGCAAATTTTACTAACGTGAAGACAAAATATTAAATGCCAAAATCCGGCCACGGATTTTTCTAATTTCTCAATTTTGCCACGAAATCTTCCTCCGGGCCCCACTTTCGGCACCTGCGATCGGCGCGTGGAACCATCAAAACCCCATCAAATCATGTAACCACAGCAAAAAACAAAAAAAAAAGCTACAAAAATATTGGTCCAATGAATATATTTAAAAAATAAAAAAAGGTATTTTCAAATTCAAACAAATAAAACAAGATAATACATGGAGATAAAAAAAAAAAAATCTGTTGAGAAACACTACCCGCCAACCCCACCATTGTCTTTGTCTCTGTCCAGTGTCTATAACCAGAGGAAATTTCCTTAAATTGTTCTTGGGTTTTTGAAAAGAAAGAATTTCATTCTCAATCTTTTTTTTTACCTGGTTTCTTGTGGGTGGTTTTTGATGAACAGGGAAGAACAAAAGAAAGATTAAACAGAGAAAAGGGTATTGTTTTTTGGGTACTTGAAAGAAATGTCGAGTCCGTCTTCATCTTCTTCTTCTGCAAAAGGAGGAGGTTATAACAGTTTCGATTATTCATTTAAGATACTGTTGATTGGAGATTCTGGTGTTGGCAAGAGTAGTTTACTTGTTAGCTTCATCTCCAACTTTGTTCATGACCTTTCTCCTACCATTGGTACTTCTCTCTCTTCAAACTCTTCTTTTTTGCTTTCCTTTTGTTCTTTCATGTTGGTTTATGGCTTTGGGATTAACACCCAGATTTTTTTTTTTTAAAAAAATGTTCTTGTTTAATACTTATTTTTACTGGTAATTCATTTATATATGTATATATTTCTTTTTGTAATCTTAAGCAAAGGAAAGAAAAGAAATGAATGAAAGTGGTTGTTTTTATGTGTTGGTTGGCAAGAGATTGAAGAGAAGGAGACATCAGCAATCTGTTTTCTTTTTCTTTTCTTTTTAACTTGCTTTTAGGGAGTTTGAGGTAAAGGATAACACAAGAAATGTTAAATTATACCTTAGAAGAGAAAGAATGAAAGCAGGGGTGGGAGTTGAGGTGGTAAACCAAAAAAGAGTAAACTTTTGGTGAAATTGGTTTTTTAGTATATATTTTTCTTACTCAAGTTAAAATATCTTCCTTGTAGTTTTATGAAGTTTATAGACTTGTAAGTTTCAGGAGTAAAGCTCAATTGTTGAGGTTTCTGCAAATCTGCAATGAAATTAATTTGTAACGACCTAGAGCTTGTCAAAACAGAGCAATATTTGAAAGAAACGTATAGCATGGCATAGTAACAAAAGGGAAAAATAATTATGTATTCCTTTGACTTCTTTGTGTTCTATGCTTCAACAATATTTTTAGTCTTCATGTTGAACAATATATGTGTGTTGTTTATTGAGCTCTTTTTGTTGATTTGAACATTTCAGGGGTTGATTTCAAAATCAAGATGGTCACAATTGGTGGGAAAAGATTGAAACTTACAATTTGGGACACAGGTAATGGATGGTTATTGCAACACTTTGCAAATGGTTTTAACTGGAGTTCCATACTTCTTGGATCTTGATAGGATTCATTGTGTGATTTTTTTTTCTACCATCTCCCTTTTGCATCATGTTGGTTAAAAGCTGTTTTCTATTCACTAGGCATGTAGTTGATGCGACTAAAAATTTTTTGCTGCACTTCTTTCGAGCCTTCTTTGAGCAGAAGAAAAGAGGTTAACAATGGTTTGAATTTTAATCCTTGCTAAAAACCATATGGAGTTAGAAGGATGTTTGCTACTGTTAACTTTAGGCTATATTTTTTTTTGTGAGATTTCAATAATTCTGGACTTAGTGAAAGAGTTTTAGCAATACTATTGAAACTTGGTAAGATTCTAACATTGTTAGAATGTTAGATGTCGAGAATCTCAAGGATGCGTCAGTTTGATCTTTGAAAATGTCAATGAAAGGAGAAAGTTGGCAAAATATGCAAGTTTTGGGAAAGTTAGCATTAAATGGTCTTAGGAGCATTTGGAATGCAGAAAATGACTATGGAATCCATGTGCTGCTTGATGTTTATTGTTTAGAATCTGGTTTTAGTTAAATATCTGATGGGCCACCACACAAAATCTCATTATTGCTAGTTAAAGGGTTTGAGATATTACAGTAATTGTGCAATGGTTCTCAAGACAAAATTTTTAGTACAACAAGTGTGTCTTACAGAGTAATAACATCTAATGACTGCATCTGAGGTGTGAGGTGCTACAGTTGGATAAGTAGATGGGTCCGAGGTAGGAAAAGAAGCTCATCTACTAAGTTGCAAGAAGGACTTCTAGGTGACTAGGCCCACAACTCATAAAACAGCTGAACAGATCATCAGAAAAAATAAAAGTTTGATGACATTACTGCAGTAAATGTTGAGAGAATCTCTTTGATATTTGAAGTAAGGATATTGGACTGATCTTGTTCCGAGGGTAGTGATTGATGAGTACTCATGTAAGGGAATGGTATGGTCTTTGTTGGATCAGCTGCTAGGTTACTGAAAAGCATGCGCCTTTTTGATAAGATGGAGCTAAAAAGCTGGATTTATATTATTGGAACCTATAGTTGGAAAGTCTCAACAGCATATTATACATCTGGGTACCTTCTGGGTTCTCTTGCTTTTTCTCATTGGAGCTCTATAAACTTAAATCTCCACATCATGGTCTCCATGACGTTGATTTTCTCATCCAGATCTGAAAATATGGAATATTCATCAATAAATAGAGTCCAATGACTGCAAATCTACATGTGTTCATAATAGCAGAAACTTGTATATAGTCCACGTGCTTCCCATTAGAAATAAACGGGTTTATCCCATATGATTCCGGCAATTCAGTTCAAGTTTATTTTGTGCTATGGACTAACCTTTACTTCATTAAATGTGGAATTAGGGCTGGGATCTTATAATGCACTTTGTTTTTATCACATGTTAATAATATCCTTTTGCCTTTCGCTATTGCAGCTGGTCAGGAGAGATTTGGAACATTAACTAGCTCTTACTATAGGGGTGCACATGGGATTATCCTTGGTATGTCCTTGCAAATATGAAACATTTAGTTTTGAATTTTCATAGGTTATGATATTCTGCTGAATTTTGAGTTTCCTCCTCTGACTTCTACTTATTGCTCTGGTATAGAATAAGTGTTGGACATGAATACAATCAACATTGTTCAGGAAAAAGAGCTTCATTTTCTCTTTTCACTGTCATGAAAGCATCCAAAAATCTTTTTTCGTTTGGCATCTGTCTTTAATGAGTACAATCTATTGTTTCATACTAACAGATAGTCTGTTGTTGCTAATATATTTGGAACTAATATCTTATTATCTTTGTTATTTAAAGTTTATGACGTGACACGGAGAGAAACCTTCACCAACTTGTCTGAAGTTTGGGCAAAGGAAGTCGAGCTCTACTCCACCAATCATGAGTGCATCAAAGTTCTTGTTGGAAACAAGCTTGACAGGGTAACTTCTCATAAAATCTATTACTGTCTTGCTCCCACAGAGAGCATATCACTAAATATGTATTTTGATTGATGCCTTTGATGAATATACATGTTCGGGTCGGGTTTTTCTTTTTCTATGGTAAAGATGCTCAATCAATCGTCTGGATGCTTACTATAGATGCATACAGCTGAACTTTTTCAACTTAGTTTTGAGTTCTTTTTGACATATATGAATGTGCCATTTTTCCAGGACAGTGAAAGGGCTGTTACTAGAGAAGAGGGTATGGCTCTTGCACAGGAACATAAATGTGCTTTTCTTGAATGCAGTGCTAAAACTAGAGAAAATGTGCATCAATGCTTTAAAGATCTCATTTTAAAGGTAAACTTCTAAGAAATATGCATTCATCTCCCAAATATTTATCTAGCAACATATTCTAATTTTATATCAGGTTTTACTAAACCACAGTCATCCTTTTATTATATGAATCAACTGTTCTACATGATGAGCTTTACCGGTTAGAATTTCCAGTGTTTTTTAATTCTGGATTGAACCCAGACTAATGCATTTTATTCGTTTACAGATTATGGAGGTACCAACTTTATTGGAGAAAGGATCTGCAGTGGGCAAGAAACAGATTTTGCAACAGAAACAAGTAGGCAAAGAATCCAAAAGCAATGGTTGCTGCTTTCAATGAAAATGAAGTAGAATAATACACAATAATACCATACCATATAGAAGTTCCACAAAAAATGATGGTCAGTTTATCCCGGACACGCTTTGCAATCAATAGCACAACAGGTTATTTATGTTTGATAGTAAAACTTTTGTTTAGAGATTTCTTTATCTTACATTGTAAATTTCACTATATAGGGAGATGATGATGATGATATGATACAATAGGTTAATGTCAATTTTTTTTTTTCTTTTCAACTATTCTTCTTATGCCTGTTTATTTTTGTTGTATATAGTTATGAACCCTATGAGATTGAGAGAGACATTTGAGATTTAAAGACATCAGACAAGTTAGGATTCATGGTTTAGTGTTTGTAACTTGATGATATCAGATTAATACTCTTATAACAAATCATGTGGCATAAAACTTGTCGAATCCATACAATATCATTACCTCTTTTTTTATTTACAGTTCTGAGCCAAACATTCAGAGCAAAAAGACAGATTTGGTTCACAAGCAGAGACAAATTTTGAATTGAATAATTAATGATTATTGTGCAATCATATAAAATGGGTGGGTGCTAAAAAGACCGATAACAATCATTTAAAAATGTAATGCTTGAAGGTCATGAACTACCCTGAAGCTCTGCAGAATACGTATCAGATTCTTCTTAGCAATCAGAAAGGAACTTCTCACCTTTCAAATTGGAGTAGAAAATAAACCCAGAAAGAAGCCGCCATCAAATAAAATCTCAAACTCTTTCCTCTGACCCATAAAATTCACCGTCTATCTGGGTATTGCCCAGGGTCAACTTATCAATGGTGAAGGGTTGAAACTTGAAACTGACCGACCTTACAAACAGCTCATATGGGCCTCTTGACCCAGTTGGGCCTTGGCGTAGTTTGATTAAGCTAGTGTTTCCATTTCTTTCCATTAGTATTTTTCTCCATGGAAAGGAAACTATCCTTGATTGATTGAAGCCCATTGCATTTAATGAGTTTTATTTTAATGGCGTGTATATTTATTACTTTGTAGTTTGTACAAGGCAAAAAGCCAACCCCCAATTTTCCAAGTTGAAGTGCTACAATGGCCTGTTCTACATGGATGCTGGTTTGGGCAGCATTGTTTACAGTGTTTGCCATTAGGGCTAATGGCATTGATATCTTTATGGATTGGAATGTTTCTTTCAGCAAAAGTTCTAGTCCTTTCTTGAATGCTAATCAACGGGCATGCTTATATTTACTTCACTTGAATTTGGCTTATAAATTTTCTTGCAGTTCCTTTTTTTTTTTTTTTTTTGGATAAATGGTGCATGTCTCGTTAACAGGTAATCACTATCAATGGGATGTTTCCAGGGCCTTTGATCAATGCTACAACAGATGATGTTATTCATGTTAATGTCTTCAACTTCCTCGACGAGCCGCTACTCTTTACATGGTATGCATTGAATTTCATTATGAGATTTGTAGCAATTAGCAAGAATTGAACATCTTTTAATCAAACATATATATATATATGGTAGCAACTAGGCCCTTTTCTTTTAAATAATGTATTGATGGAAGTGCAGGAATGGCATTCAACAAAGGCTAAATTCATGGCAAGATGGAGTTTCAGGCACCAATTGTCCAATTCTGCCTACTGCAAACTGGACTTATGTGTTCCTTATCAAGGATCAGATTGGCACTTTTTTCTACTTTCCTTCTATCAAATTCCTCAAAGCTTCTGGTGGATATGGACCGATCCGAATTAACAACAATATGAATGTTGTTGATCTCCCTTTCCCCAAACCAGAAGCTGAATTTGATCTTTTGATTGGTGATTGGTATGCTGCTGACTATAGGGTAAGTAAGTTACTCAATATGATTGTAAGCGACATTTGGAAATTATCATTTATCATTATCACTTTTTAAATTCCAAAGTTCTTGTTTGGTGTATTCTTGTGACAGTATTTGAGGAATATGTTGGAGCACAACGAGAGTGCATATGATGTTCTTCCTGGCACTATTTTGATGAATGGGAAAGCCCCTTATTTAGATTCATTAGTTTATGAATCTTTCACTGTTGAGAAAGGTATGCTGAGGGAAATATTACAGAAAGAAATTCCTAGAAAAACTTTTACATTAGTTGATGAATTTCCTTTTATACTACTATTAAGCTCTTTTGCATTGTACATCTGACATTTTGTTGTATAATTCTTCAGGGAAGACTTACATGTTGAGGATATCAAATGTTGGAAGTACATTGAGTTTGAATTTCCAGATTGAGAATCATACAATGTTGTTGGTTGAAACAGAAGGGTCTTACACCAATCAGATTACCCTAAATTCTCTTGACATTCATGTCGGTCAATCCTACTCGGTTCTTGTCACAGCAGATCAAAATGAGGCAGACTTTTACATGGTAGCAAGGCCTAAATTTGTTGATACCAGCATTATAGGTTTGGGGGTACTGCATTATTCCAGTTCCACCACACGAGCTAGTCGATCTCGTGTTGTTGGACATGAACCTGATGTTTTTCAACCAGGCTTCTCAATACATCAAGCTATATCTATAAGGTAACACAGGGTTTTATTTATTTGTTAAATTGTCTATAATATGATTATGTTTTTTTTTTTACAAGAAAAAAAATATGTTAAAACAGGTGGAACTTGACAGCAGGAGCTGCAAGGCCTGTACCACAAGGATCCTTCAATGTAACAAATGTGACACTGTCTCAAACCTTTATTCTTCAAAGCTCAAGGGCTGAAATCAATGGCTTGCAACGTTTTGTAGTTAACAATATATCATATCAAACTCCTTATACCCCATTGAAACTTGCTGATCACTTAGCAAACGGGACGAGTGTCTATAGGCTTGATTCGTTTCCAATACAATCAGTCAATGCTGAAGCTGCAGATGGAATATCTGTTGTTACTGGGAATTATCGAGGATGGTTAGAAATTGTATTCGAAAACTCTTATGACATTGATTCCTGGCATTTAGACGGTTATAGCTTCTTTGTAGTAGGGTAAGTATCATTTTCAAGGCCTTTTTCAAGTGTTTGACATTTAGCAGGGGACTTAAACCTGAAAATTGGCAATGCCATTTTAACACATTTAGCAACTGTTTTTTAATATAGGTATGGAAATGGAAATTGGACACCTAGTTCTCGCGAAAACTACAATACTCTTGATCCTATTGTTCGATCCACTATACAAGTTTATCCAGCTGGATGGACTGCAGTGTATGTATACTTGGACAATCCTGGAATGTGGAATTTAAGGTCTCAGAACCTGATGAAATGGTATATGGGTGAGGAACTTTATATCAGAGTCTATGATGCTGATCCCAACCCTGCCAAGGAGCAATCTCCACCCGATAATCTCCTTCGATGTGGTCAGTTTACAAGTTTTACTCACTAGCTAATTCTAGTATTAAGTTTTGTCTCTAAAGTTCAACTTTGGTGTCCAATTTGCAGGGATCTTCAAGTAGTCTAATGCCTTCTGGCATCAGCACCTTGAGAATCATCTGGATTATTCTGGTTTGGGAACCTGATACAGTTACAACTTATATTTAGCAGTTAGCAGAATTTTGAGGAAAGAATATGAATTTCTATAATCAATTAGTGTCCTTTTTCAAGTTTATTTTGATTGAGATTGGTTGTGTAGCTTGTGGTGATGCTTTCATGGTGATATGATCAAACAGTTCTTATAACCTTGTAAGTTGTTGAATGTATACATAGTTCAATACTAAGATTTTGTGAAAGCTAACAAGTTATTAGTTTGAAATTATGATAGAGCTTAAACAGAATTGAAATTAAATGAAAAGTTGGTAATTAATGGATTCATATGGGAATCTCAGAAAATAAAAAAAAGAGTTTATAAGTGAGGCAAGAACATGATTGTGTGTGTGTGTGTGAGAGAGAGAGAGAGAGAGAGCCTGACAGAGAAATGCCCATTGGATGTATATGATATGACTCCAAAATATGAGTGAAAGCTTAAGATTATGACTATAATATAGCTTTTTCCATAGTGTAAGCAAAGCTCAAATTAGACTCTAATGCATAGAAAATTTCTTACATGAATGAGGAATAAACACTTCAAATTAATTTTTCACCAAAAAAAAAAACACTTCAATTAATTGACAAATATGGAGAAATCGTAATCTTTCTTAGGGCAATTTGTAACCCTAAATTCAGATTAATATGATTTTTCCATTATGGTAATACTAACCCAAATAACCTGATGATTATTAAGTTACTAAATGTGTTACATTTATATATGCAAATCTTTGGCAAAGTCAAATATATCCTCAACATTTAGCAGATTATTAGCAGTGACTACCGGCTTAATACATACTACTTTCCATGTCTGAATAGCAATAAATCATACAGTTGAAACGAATCTTCCTTTTGCAGGGCTTATTATGCAGCTAATGGTAATAACCTATTTCCTCAAAAAATAGTAATAACCTATAGTCAATAGTGTTTCCATTTCTTTCATTATTTACTTTGATTTCTTAATAATACACTTTCAATGGAAGCTTCACCATTTTCTTCTCAAAGGAAACACAATTAATTTTATCCTTGATTTTTGCCAATGTTAGTTTTGAATTTTGATGCCCTATATATTTATTACTCCACACTAGTTTGTTTTGTTTAAGGCTAAAACCCAAAGGAAAAAAAAACCCCTCAGTTTTGAGTTTTAAAAGTTACAATGGCAGCAGATTACAGCAGCCTTAAATGGATACTGGTTTGGGCAGCATTGGTTACAACATTCTTTGCAAGTAGTGCTAATGGAGTTGAGATTTTCATGGATTGGAATGTTTCCTTCAGCCATATTTATAGGCCTTTGCCCACTGTTGACCAACAGGCAAGCTTACTTATACTTCAATTGCATCTGACTTATGCTTTTTCTGCAGTTTTTTCTGTTACTGAAATAAAAAATTGTATGTTTTTTTTTTTTTTTGGGACAGGTTATCACTATCAATGGGATGTTTCCAGGGCCTCTGATCAATGCTACAACCAATGATGTTCTTCACATCAATGTCTTTAACTTGCTAGACGAGCCGCTACTCTTTACATGGTATGGATTTCATTATTATTGAGATTAAGCAAATAGCAAGAGTTGAGTGTCTTTTAATCAAGATAATAATTGTATTGATGGAAGTGCAGGAATGGGATTCAACAGAGGCTAAATTCATGGCAGGATGGAGTTTCTGGCACCAATTGTCCAATTATGCCATCTACAAACTGGACTTATGTGTTCCAAATCAAGGATCAGATTGGCAGTTTTTTCTACTTTCCATCCATTAACTTCCAGAAAGCTGCTGGTGGGTATGGACCGATCCGAGTTCATAATAGGGATGTTATTCCTGTCCCTTTCCCCAAACCGGAATCCGAATTTGATCTTCTGATTGGTGATTGGTATGCTGGTGACTACAAGGTGAATTTTTACCCCTATATGTTAAATCACTATTATCATCATTTCCCCTTTTTCCCTTTTAAATTCTAAATTTGCACCTATTGTAACAGTATTACAGGACATTGTTGAAAAAAGATGAGAGTGCATATGATGTTCTTCCTGATGCAATATTAATGAATGGGAAAGCCCCTTATGATGGTTCAGAACAAACAGTCTATGAATCCCTCTTTGTTGACCAAGGTATGCTGATGAAATGTTCTGTTCCTGTTATGTTTTATTTGGATGTAGACTTAAATTTGATAATTGTATGATTCTTCAGGGAAGACTTACAGGTTCAGGATATCGAACATCGGGAGTTCACTAAGTTTCAATTTCAGGATTCAGAATCATAAATTGTTGTTGGTTGAAACAGAAGGGTCTTACACCAATCAGATTCCCCTGGATTCTCTTGATGTTCATGTCGGTCAATCTTACTCGGTTCTTGTCACAGCTGACCAATTTGTGGGAGACTATTACATTGTAGCAAGTTCTAAATATGCAGATGTTAACATTGAAGGTCTAGGGGTGCTTCATTATTCCAATTCAAGCACACCAGTTAATGGACCTAAGCCTGATGCACCTTTAGCTTTTGATCTTGACTTCTCAGTGAATCAAGCTAAATCTATAAGGTAAATTAGTGTTTTATTTGATTTTTTTTAGGGAAATTGATGTTTTCCAACTAATGAGTGGAAAAAATGTAAAAACAGTTTGAACTTAACAGCAGGAGCTGCAAGGCCTAATCCACAAGGAACCTTCAAAGTGACAAATGTGATACCGTCTCAAACCTTTATACTTGAAAGCTCAAGGAGAAAGATCAATGGCGAAATGCGCCTTGTTGTTAACAATATGTCTTATAGCACTCCTGAGACCCCTTTGAAACTTGCTGATCACTTGAGAAATGGATCAGGTGTCTATACACTTGATCAGTTTCCAATTCGGCCTGTCAATGGTGAAAATGCGTATGGAATTTCTGTTGTTACGGGGCCTCATCGAGGATGGTTAGAAATTATATTCCAAAACAAAATTAATGACATGGATTCTTGGCATTTAGATGGTTTTAGCTTCTTTGTGGTAGGGTAAGTTTTATCATTTTGATACCAGGGGACTTAAATTTGGTGATTTCCTAGTATTTCTCAACCTGTCCTCATTGCAGTTCCATAGTAACAGATCTAGAAACTATTTTTGTTCATAGGATTGGAGATAAAGATGGAGATTGGACACCAGCTTCGCGCAACAGCTACAATCTTTTGAATCCTATTGTCCGGTCTACTACACAAGTTTATCCAAATAGATGGACTGCAGTATATGTATTCCTGGACAATCCTGGCATGTGGAATTTAAGGTCTCAGAACCTAAAGAATTGGTTTTTGGGTGAGGAACTTTATATCAGAGTCTTTGATGCTGATCTCAACCCTGCCAAGGAACGCCCTCCACCCGGCAACCTCCTACTATGTGGTCAGAATACTAGTTTTAGTCACTTAGTTCTTCTTAACTGCCTATACATTTTTTTCTTTAATATTAAGTTTGGTCTCTAAAGTTCAACTCTGGTCTCAAATTTGCAGGAATTTTCAATCAGTCTAATGTCTCTACACCCGCACCAGCGCCTTGACCTGCAGCTGGATTCTGATTTGGAAATCTGATACAATGACAACTTGTATTTAAGGAAATTTTGAGTAATAATTATTAATTTTAGTTTTTAAGTTGATTTTGCATAACGTTGGAGCTTGGGGCATGGTGTCATATATTGATTTAATCAAACAGTTCTCACCTTGTGATGTTATAAATGTAAAATTTGTAGACATATTTTCCTCTTAATCATGTTCAACAGGCTCACTAGTTTTCTTAAGTTTTTTAAGAATGAATGAGAGTAATCCCTTTGATGACTAAATGAAATCCGAAATACATTGATTTTGAATTTCTGGATTGATAATCAGACAATGTTGTTGCTCTTGATGTTCATGTCGGTCCATCCTATTAGGTTCTTGTCATTGCAGATCAAAACAATGCAAATTTTTTTTACATGGTAGTCCTAAATTTGTCGAAAGTAAATCTGCATTATTGCAATTCCACCACAGCAGTTAATGGATTTATCCTAATGGACATGGAAATGCTTTTGATCTTGTCTTATCAAAGAATCAAGCTTAAGTCATTAGGTAACAATGCATTTAATTTACTTATTAAGTTGTCTATAATTTGATGAGTTTCAACATAACATTAATTCTAATTGGGTAAATTACAAATATATACCCTATGGTTTGGGGAGAAATAGATATGCCCCATGAGGTTTAGAATTTAACACTTAACCACCCTGAGTTTATTTTCCATTAACAAATTACTTAACCCGTTAATAAATTACTTAACACCGTTAATTTTACCCACTTTGTCAAACAAACCTAGGTTTCTCTTCTTTAATAGTAGTTGAACAACCATCAAAATTGGAACCAACATCTTTCTTCCCAAATCTCATCATATCAATCGGCCAAGCAGGAAACCGAAAATGAATTGGAGTTCAGTCTTCTTTCAAAGAATATGAATTTTTTTGGACTTTTGTTTTTGAATGAAAAACTCTCCAATATATTGTACCAGTACTTGAAAGTTCAAGATCGTTGGCTTTTTCTGGGCTCAAGACTTTCACAATTTTGTGGAATCCAAGTAATTGAGTAA